>BOPN01002875.1:77048-79548 GCA_017312705.2 Penaeus japonicus | reverse complement strand
GAGGAGGAGGAGGGAAGGAAGGAGGAGGAGGGAAGGAAAGGGGGGGGGGGGTAGGGAGAGGAAGAGAGGAAGGGGGGGAGGATAGGGGAAGGAGGAGAGAAGGGGAATAGGGGGATGGGACAAGAAAGGGAAAGAGGGGAAGGAGGATGAAGCTAGAGGGGATTGATGGAGAATAAGGAAGAGAGGAAAGGATGAGGAATAAGGAGAGGAGGAAAGGAAAGAAGGGAGTGGAAGGAAGGAAGGAAGGAAGGAAGAGGAAGAAGAAAAGGAGGACGCTTGGTTTGGCTGGGGAGGTGTGTGTGTGGGGGGGCATGTGTGTGTGTATGTGGGGGGGGGATGGTAAGTAAAGCTGTAAACGTGTAAGGAAGCCGTAATCTGCGTATCATAAAGCAACTTCCAGAATCCCCCCTAAAAAAACTTCCTCACAGTGAAACGCTTTCAACTTCTCTAAATTGAATCCGAAAGGTAACATTCAACGCAAAAAAAAAAAAAAAAAAAAAATACTTCCCGCCCCTCCCCCCCCCAAACAAAACAGACAAACAAACAAACAAAAAGATAGATCCTGCAATCGCAATCCCAGCAATAAAATAAGTGACAACACACAGCCCACTTCCTGAACAACACCCTCTCAACGTGCATATTGAAAGACCAAGTTCCTGTAAACAACGCCCAAAAAAAACAGAGTACAAAACAATATTCGAAAACAATAAATAAAAAAAAAGTGCTTTTGAATGAACGCGAGAGATATATTGGAAAGACAAACAGAACAGTAAAATAAACGGTATAGTCTTAAAAAGGTCTTCACGCTATTGGAGAATTTAGAATTCATAAGTAAACGAAATAGTCTAGACAGGAGGGGGGAAAAAATGTAAATTTATACATTGCAAAAAGGGTTGTGATGAGATGCTGGTTGCCGGGAAGGAGGGAAGTGAGTTTCCGGTGTAATCTCGGGATGAGATTTGATCTTACCTTTTTTTTTTCTCTTTTTTTCTCTTTTTTTGTCATTGTTGTTGTTATTATCATCACCATTCCGTTATCATCACCTTTATCATCATCAGTAATAGCTCGTACTACCATCGGTATCATTGTTATAATTTATTGCTACCACTCTTATCATTATCGTTACTATTATTACTACTATTGTTATTACTATTATTATCATTATCATTACTATTATCATTATCATTATTATTACTACCGTTATCATCATTATTATCATTAGTATCATTATCATTATAATCATTGATAATTACAACTATCTTTATTATCATCATTGCTTTCATTACTATCACTTGGCATAGACACACGTGCGAAAAGATAGATAACAAATTAATAAAAACGAGCATTAATTTATAAGATCCAAAGAAGAAGAGAAAAGAAGAGATGAGAGAAGAGAGAGGGAAAGGGAAAGGAAAAAAGAGATGGAGAGAAAGAGAGAGAGAGAGAGAGAGAGAGAGAGAGAGAGAGAGAGAGAGAGAGAGAGAGAGAGAGAGAGAGAGAGACAAACAGAGAAAGAGAGAGAGAGAGAGATACAAACAGAGAGAGAGAGAGAGAGAGAAAGAGCGAGAGAGGAAATGAGCGAAATAGGAAGAGCAAGAGTAAAATACAGACAGACAGAAAAAAAAAAAAAAAAAAAAAAAAAAAAACAGACAGAGAGACAGACAGAGGCAGAGAATATCAACCAGGCGATAAAAATCCGATTATTTCTCCAAACAAATGACGATCGGTGATTCCATGCAGAGGAGGGAATGAGATGCGATCGCTATAAAGAGAAATAATTTGGCAGCGAATGGAAATGAGAAATTACGAAGAGGAAAAAGATAGAGTTGAAATTGAGTTGGATATCTTGCTGATGGGGCCTTTTTGTACTTAGATATATGAGAACGAGCGAAGCAATTTGGAAGGTGAGGAAGGGGGGAGACAGCGCGTTGTTTTATCAGGATGTCTAATCTAATGATTACGTGATTTTAAGGCTGTGATTTATATATATATATATATATATATATATATATATATATATATATATATATATATATGACACACGCGTATTTACCCATGAAGATGATGATGATAATGATGATGATGATGATGATGATGATGATGATGATGGTGCTGCTGCTGATGATGATGATGATGATAATGATGATGGTGATAATAATGATGTGATGGGGTGATGATAATGATGATGATGATGGTGATGAAGATGAAGAGGAAGATTAACAATCTAAATTGCATAGACCATTTTCGTCAATCTCCTATTCATAACAAAATCTACTGGAATCGAAAAAGGCACCCTTGGTTATAATTCTCATTTCGAAAATCAAATTACAAAGAAAATTTGCTTACTTATAGTGTACCTTCTAGGATACAATATTTCAGCACTGGTTTCCCCAAAAGGAATTTCTTGTACAGCACTTTTCTGTTGTTCATTGACAGTAGGGGTTCCGTAAGATTATGTTTTCGTTCTTAAAAGCATTCCCGGGTATGTGTGTTTAAGATC
>BOPN01002875.1:59548-69548 GCA_017312705.2 Penaeus japonicus | reverse complement strand
AACCACACTTCGCACTATACTTTCTCACTACACCGAATACCAAGTCTATTGCACCAAGCCAGGTCAATACCAGACTTCCTGCAATAAACCTCGACGGCGAAGAAAATTAAATATGTACATGTACAATTTGACTTTCCCGTGACACATAACCCCCCAAAAAAAGAAAAAAAAGAGAGAGAGAAAAAAAAAAAGTGGATAAAACATTAATAAAAACCACGAAAACTCTCATTGCAAAGAGAATACGTAATGAAGGTGAGAGTCAACGTTAAAAAAACGAAAAAAAAACACGTATTATTCCTTACCTTATTATTATTGTTATCATTATTATCATTATTATCATTATTATTATTATTATTATTATTATTATTATTATTATTATTATCATTATTATTATTATCATCATTACTTATCATCATTATCATTATCATTATTACTTATTATCATTCTTACTTATCATTATTATTATTATTATTATTATCATTATTATTATTATTGTTATTATTATTACTATCATTATTATTATTATTATTATTATTATTATTATTATTATGATTATTATTATCATTATTATTATTATTATAATCATCATTATTATTATTATTATTACTTATTATTATTATTATAATTATTACTTATTATTATTATTATTACTTATTATTATCATTACTTATTATTATTATCATTATTATCATTATTAGTAGTATCATTCCTTACCTGTTGTCATTATGATAGGTGTGAATACCGAATGTTAAAACGTGGTAGTCTATTCCATCTCGTTTGGCCCATAAAACCTGCGAAAGGAAAAGAAAAGAGAATAAGGAGAAATCAAAATAACAGACGGAAAAGGATGAAATGTGAATAAAGATGAAATGAATAAAGATGAAATGAATAAATATGAAATGAATAAAGATGAAATGTGAATAAAGATGAAATGAATAAGATGAAATGTGAATAAAGATGAAATGTGAATAAAGATGAAATTAATAAAGATGAAATGTGAATAAAGATGAAATGAATAAAGATGAAATGAATAAATATGAAATGAATAAAGATGAAATGTGAATAAAGATGAAATGAATAAGATGAAATGTGAATAAAGATGAAATGTGAATAAAGATGAAATGAATAAGGATGAAATGTTAATAAAGATGAAATTAATAAAGATGAAATGAATAATGATGAAATGTGAATAAAGATGAAATGTGAATAAAGATGAAATGAGTAATAAAGATGAAATGTGAATAAAAATGAAATGTGAATAAAGATGAAATGTGAATAAAGATGAAATGAATAAAGATGAAATGTGAATAAAGATGAAATGTAAATAAAGATGAAATGTAAATAAAGATGAAATGTAAATAAAGATGAAATGTAAATAAAGATGAAATGTAAATAAAGATGAAATGTGAATAAAGATGAAATGTAAATAAAGATGAAATGTGAATAAAGATGAAATTAATAAAGATGAAATGTGAATAAAAATGAAATGTGAGTAAAGATGAAATGAAACACAACCACATGAGGAAAACACTAAATAGTGATGATTTGAGTTAGAGGCGCTACTCGTCTGACGATGAAAACAAAATGGTCGGGTTTCGTTTCAAAGGAAAGGATTACGTAAAAGATGGCAGGACTATTTGGATACCTGGATGAAGAAATTAAACTTATTTTTATTGTTGTTGTAGTTGTTGTTCTTATTACTATCTTTATTATTATCATTACTGTCATTATGAATAAAGATGAAATGAATAAAGATGAAATGTGAATAAAGATAAAATGTGAATAAAGATGAAATGAATAAAGATGGAATGTGAATAAAGATGAAATGAATAAAGATGGAATGTGAATAAAGATAAAATGTGAATAAAGATGAAATGTGAATAAAGATGAAATGAGTAAAGATGAAATGTGAATAAAGATGAAATGAATAAAGATGGAATGTGAATAAAGATGAAATGAATAAAGATGAAATGAATAAAGATGAAATGTGAATAAAGATGAAATGAATAAAGATGGAATGTGAATAAAGATGAAATGAATAAAGATGAAATGTGAATAAAGATGAAATGTGAATGAAGATGAAATGTGAATAAAGATGAAATGAATAAAGATGAAATGAATAAAGATGAAATGCGAATAAAGATGAAATGTGAATAAAGATGAAATGAATAAAGATGAAATGAATAAAGATGGAATGTGAATAAAGATGAAATGAATAAAGATGAAATGTGAATAAAGATGAAATGAGTAAAGATGAAATGTGAATAAAGATAAAATGTGAATAAAGATGAAATGAATAAAGATGAAATGTGAATAAAGATGAAATGTGAATAAAGATGAAATGTGAATAAAGATGAAATGAGTAAAGATGAAATGTGAATAAAGATGAAATGAATAAAGATGAAATGAATAAAGATGGAATGCGAATAAAGATAAAATGTGAATAAAGATGAAACGAATAAAGATGAAATGAATAAAGATGAAATGTGAATAAAGATAAAATGTGAATAAAGATGAAACGAATAAAGATGAAATGTGAATAAAGATGAAATGAATAAAGATGAAATGAATAAAGATGAAATGTGAATAAAGATAAAATGTGAATAAAGATGAAATGAATAAAGATGAAATGTGAATAAAGATGAAATGTGAATGAAGATGAAATGTGAATAAAGATGAAATGTGAATAAAGATGAAATGAATAAAGATGAAATGAATAAAGATGAAATGCGAATAAAGATGAAATGTGAATATAGATGAAATGAATAAAGATGAAATGTGAATAAAGATAAAATGTGAATAAAGATGAAACGAATAAAGATGAAATGAATAAAGATGAAATGTGAATAAAGATGAAATGTGAATAAAGATGAAATGAATAAAGATGGAATGTGAATAAAGATGAAATTAATAAAGATGAAATGTGAATAAAGATGAAATGAATAAAGATGAAATGTGAATAAAGATGAAATTAATAAAGATGAAATGTGAATAAAGATGAAATGAATAAAGATGAAATGAATAAAGATGAAATGTGAATAAAGATGAAATGTGAATAAAGATGAAATGAGTAAAGATGAAATGTGAATAAAGATGAAATGAATAAAAATGAAATGTGAATAAAGATGAAATGTGAATAAAGATGAAATGAGTAAAGATGAAATGTGAATAAAGATGAAATGTAAATAAAGATGAAATGTAAATAAAGATGAAATGTAAATAAAGATGAAATGTAAATAAAGATGAAATGTAAATAAAGATGAAATGTAAATAAAGATGAAATGTGAATAAAGATGAAATGTAAATAAAGATGAAATGTAAATAAAGATGAAATGTGAATAAAGATGAAATGAATAAAGATGAAATGTGAATAAAGATGAAATGAAACACAACCACAATAAGAAAACACTAAATAGTGATGATTTGAGTTAGAGGCGCTACTCGTCTGACGATGAAAACAAAATGGTCGGGTTTCGTTTCAAAGGAAAGGATTACGTAAAAGATGGCAGGACTATTTGGATACCTGGATGAAGCAATGAAACTTATTTTTATTGTTGTTGTAGTTGTTGTTCTTATTACTATCATTATCATCATCATTACTATCATTATCATTGATCATCATTATCTTTATCAACATTATATTAATTATCAGTATCATTGATATGATAACTTATTATTATTATCCTTTTATTATCATGATCATTATTATGATCTTTATCATCATTATCATTATTATCAATATTATTATCATCATCATCAATATAATCATTATTATCATTAACGTAATTACCATTATTAGTTAGGGTTATTACTATTACAATGATTATCATTAACAAATCCATTGAAAACCGTAATTTTACCTCTGATAAAAAAAACATAGCAATATTTTGCGTATATTCAACATACAGTTTTGTCTTATTATCAAAGTAAAAAAAAAAAAAAAAAAAAAAAGAAAAAAAAAAGGGAGGGGGAGAATTGAACCAATGAAACGGAGAGGCTGTATATATGCGAGGCAATTGTCCTCTTTTGTTAGCAGCTTGTTTTATTTCATAACTTTTACATGGAGGAAAATATATATATATATATATATATATATATATATATATATATATATATATATATATATATAAATTAGTAAAGACAAACAGGATATATTTTATAACAGTCGCCATAACAATAAAGAAATAAATACTCTTTTTAACTTGTATCTCAGCAACATATTGGACATTGATTGCATTGAAAGACTAGAGAGGAACATGAAGGAAATGAGAAAGAAAAAAGATTCTTTCTCTCTCTTTCTATATCTAGTTCCCCCCTCTTCCTTTTTTTCTCTCTCTCCCTCTCTCTTTCTTTCTCTCTCTCTCTATAGGAAACAGTGCTTTGAAAAGCATGAATAATCCTTTCAGAATACATTTCTTTTTTTGCCTCGACTTCGCTTGTGACTGCAGCTGGCATCCACTTTTTTTTTTTTTGTAAAATCTGTTATCGTGTTCTTTATGCCATTGTGCACCATCAATGACGGACTAGATCTTGTTCCCTGACACAGAGGACCGACCCTGTTACTAAGAACCATGGTCTGCATCTCATCCATGCAACACTACTGCTCTCTCTCTCTCTCTCTTTCTCTCTTTCTTTCTTTCTCTCTCAATCTCTTTCTTTCTTTCTTTCTCTCTCTCTCTCTCTCTCTCTCTACCTCTCTCTCTACCTCTCTCTTCTAGGTTACTCCTTCTGCGTGGTGCTAGACTCGCGTAGGATGCGATAGTCCTTAGTGCCTTTTCATCTCGCAAAGACGAAGGAAGTAAAATCATCCCGGATGTCCTTTGGGAATCCTCTCGCCAGAGTCTCGTATCTTATTCTCGTTCCTTCTGAGGGCTGGCGGCAGATTCCGGCCTCGGTGACTGTGGGTCATTGGATTAATAAATCTCAAAGACTCGCTCGTTCCCGTTTCCGGACTCAGGGACCTATAGCTCTCGGGGATCCTCTGGGTTCCTCTCCCCTCCGTTAACGGTTGCACGCGCGGTTGCATTGTTGCGTCGTGACAGATCCTCTTTCGACTTCATCATGCCTTATGCATATGAATCGCCTTGTTTTGCAAGTCACCTCGTGATTTGCATCGACTGGAGTTCCACACGGACACCATTGCGGGTGACCATCGATTGACTCATCACACCCCGAGGCTAGGACATCGAATCCTTCCTTGCCTGTTGAGGCTGAAAACGTTAGGCTCTTTTAGGTTCTGTGTTGGCGAGGCTTCTATGGCTAATTCCACTCTCCTCCTGGTGTCCTCCGACAGATGTTTCCTGTGGTTCTTTTATCTCTGTTTCTCTGTTTCTCGCTTCTCCTTCCTTAGTTTTTGAGTCCCTTCCTTCCCTCCTAAACCTTGAAGTTCCTCCGAGTCTCTTTCTCCGTGTTCGTTTTGGGACATCTAAAGAAGCGGGGGAGGGAGAGAGAGAAAGAGAGAGAGAGAAAGAGAGAGAGAGAGAGAGAGAGAGAGAGAGAGAGAGAGAGAGAGAGAGAGAGAGAGAGAGAGAGAGAGAGAGAGAGAGAGAGAGAGAGAGAGAGAGAGAGAGAGAGAGAGAGAGAGAGAGAGAGAGAGAGAGAGAGAGAGAGAGAGAGAAGGAAAAAGAGAGAAGGAAAGTGAGAGAGTGAGAGTGAGAGTGCATGAGTTTCCGTTTCCGGAATCCCTCGAGCTCCTCATCTGAGTGGCAGTCCGAGTGAAGTCCCTTGCACAGCATGTAGGAGGGGTAGGATCTGCCCTCTGACGCTGGTGTTAGCTTGATGCGATGTCTGTTTTGTCTGTTTTGTCTGTTTTGTCTGTTTTGTCTGTCTGCCCCTTCCTCTATCTGCCATTCCTGCCTCATTGTCCCTCTCTTCGCCCTCCCTCCCTCTCTCACTCCCTTCTTCTTCTCCTTCGCTCCTTCGCTCTTTATCACTTCTTCCTTCTTCCTCCACCTCTTTTTACCTCGCGTTCTCTCTTCCCTTCCCATCGCCTCTCTCTTCCCTTCACTCCTTCCCTCAATCCTCTGCCTCTTTCTCCTCCGCCCTCTCTGTTCCTCCTCTCCTCCCTCCATCGTCTTTTTCTAACTCCTTCTCTCTTTCTCCCACCCCACCCCCCTCTCATCCTTTCCCTCACCCTCTCCTCTCCCTCGCACTTCTCTTCACTCCCTCCCTCCTTCTTCCATCCTTTCTCTTCCCTTTCCTCTCATCTCTCCTCCCCCCTCGTCTCTTCCTAATCCCTCCTCTATCTTCTTCTTCCTCCCTCCTCTCGCCCCCTCCCTCCCTCGTCTCTTCCTAACCCCTTCTCTCCCTTCCCACATCCTCTAGCTTCCTTTCCCTCACTCGTCCCTTCCCCTCCCCTCCCCTCCCCTCCCCTCCCCTCCTCTCCTCTCCCCACCTCTCCCCTCCCCTCCCCACCCCTCCCCTTCCCTCCCCTCTTCTCCTCTCCCCTCCTCTCCCCTCTCCTCCCCTCCTCTCCCCTCCCCCCCCCCTCCCCTAACCCCTCCCTTCCCCTCCCCTCCTCTCCCCTCCCTCCCTTCCCTCCCCCTCCCCCTCCCTCCCCTCTCCCCCTCCCTTCCCCTTCCCCTCCCCCTCTCCTCCTCCCTTCCCCTTCCCCTCCCCCCTCTCCCCTCCCCTCTCCCTCTCCCCTCTCCCCCTCCTCTCCCCACCTCTCCCCTCCCCTCTCCTCCACTCCCCTCCCTCTTCCCTCCCCTCTTCTCCTCTCCCCTCCCTCTCCCCTAACCCCTCCCCTCCTCTCCCATCCCCTCCTCCTCTCCCCTCCCTCCTCTCCCCTCTCCTCCCCCTCCCCCTCCCCTAACCCCCCTCTCCTCTCCTAACCCCTCTCCTAACCCCTCCCCTCCTCTCCCTCCTCTCCTCTAACCCCTCCCTTCCCCTAACCCCTCCCCTAACCCCTCCTCTCCCCTCCTCTCCCCTCCCCTCCCCACCTCTCTCCAATCCCCCAATTTTCCTTTCCTTCACATCACGCTACGTAAACCATCCACGTCACGCACTCACATCCCACATCATCAGTGCATCGAAGGTCAGATGCTATGCAACAATAATCAATGAAGCGATGCACGCTGGGTGGAAGGCCCTCTGAGAGTGAGCTACAAGACAGGTCATTGATTCAAGGTTGTGTCCTCGTGATGGAATGCAATTATTATCTTTATCTTGTTTTTTTCTGTTAGGGGTGGGGGGGAGGGGGCAGGTGGGGTGGGGGGAGGGGGGAGGGTTGAGGGGGTGGGGGGGACGGGTGGGGGGTGATGGGGAGGGAGGGAGGGGGGATTTTGACTTGATGGTGATGAGGATATTTATGTAAAAACAGTTATGATGATAATGATGATTAAGATAGTGATGATATTATAATGATAATAAGAATAATATTGATGATAATGATAATACTACTATTGCTGCTTTTAATAATAATAAATATTATGATATTGATAAAAATAATAATAACAACAATAACATTGATAATGATGATGATGATCATGTTAAAAAGGTAATAATGGTGATAGTATTGACTACGTTATGATAATGATAATGATAATAATGGTGGTGATTATGATGGTGACAAAGATGGTGATGACGATGATAACAATAATAACAAATCATGATAATAATGATAATGATAATAATATAAATAATAATATTAATGATGATGATAATAATAATGGTAAAAATTATGATGATGAATATAATAATGATAATAATAAGGATAAAGATGATGATAATAATAATAATAATAACAACAATAATATTACTACTACTACTGCTACTACTACTACTAATAATAATGATAATAATAATAATAATAATAATAATAATAATAATAATAATAATAACGATAATGATAATAACAATGATGATAATGATAATGATGATAATAATAATATAAACAATAATGATTAGGATGACAGTAAAAACATATAGTAATAATAGAAATAAAAGCGATGGTCATAATAACGATAACAATAATGATAACAATACTATAGAAGATAATAATGATAATAATAACAATAATAATAATGATAATAAAGACAAAAAGACTACTGGGACGTTTCAGTTCTCTGCTTAGTAATTTTATCTAACAACAAAAGACCAAAGTCTTAAATCAACAATGCAATGCCCATATAAGGATATTGCATTGTCAAACCAGAATGTTGATTACCTACATCTGTCGATTAACATGTTCTTCATAACTGACTGTAAATGCAGAAAGAAAGAAGGCGGAGTGGAGAGAGAGAGAGAGGGAGAAAGAGAGAGAGAGAGAGAGAGAGAGAGAGAGAGAGAGAGAGAGAGAGAGAGAGAGAGAGAGAGAGAGAGAGAGAGAGAGAGAGAGAGAAGGAAAGAGAGAAAGAAAGTGTGAGAGAGAGAGGAGGGGAGAGAGAAGGAAAGAGAGAGAAAAAGAGAAAGAGAAAGAGAGAGAGTAGGAAAGAGACAAAGAAACTGAGAGAGAGAGAGAGAGAGAGAAAAGAAAAGAGAGAGTGAGAGAAAGAGAAAGGAGAGAGGGAGAGAGCTAGAGAGAGAAAGAGCGAAAGCGAAAGAAAGAGAGAGAAAAAGAGAGAGAAATAGAAAGGAGGGGAAGAGCAGAGAAAGGCAGAGACAGAGAGAGAATGTCCGGCTGACATACGGCTTTCGCACTTCATTTGTTTCAAGAGCTGTGGCATGCAGAGCTGTTGGCATTAACTGAAGCACGTTTGGCAGAATGCTAATTGGGTTCAGCTCGAGTCCAACGGTCAAGTCGCTTATACGGAACAAGGACGAAGGGAACTTACATCATGTAGAGATTCAATAATTTAAAATGAAATACCCACGTGCCAAAACATGACAGCCAGATACCGAGATGCGTCACTGCCAGAAGAGAGTGAGGTGCCATACTTAAAAGGTATAAAAACAACAACAACAACAACAAAATTTAGGTGATGATAGTGATACTGAATAATGATTTTTATTGATAACAATGAATAAGTAAAAAGGGAAAATGAATTAAAAGATTCGGGTTAACCTAAGGTAATTTCGTACTGTTAATGCATCCTAGGCTTTTAACGCCGAAAAATATTACGGGATAAATTAAACCTTGTGATTTGAAATAGTTGATTTTAAATATTAACAATTAATGTCCCTTGACCTTTTGAATGGTATTCATAAAAAATACTTATTTGTTTGTGTGTGCGTGTGTGTTAGAGAGAGAGAGAAAGAGAGAGAGAGAGGGAGAAGAGAGAGAGAGAGAGAGAGATAAAGAGAGAGGGAGAGAAATAGAGAGAGATAGACACACACACACAAACACACACACACACACACACACACACACACACACACACACACACACACATATATATATATATACATATATATATATATATATATATATATATATATATACATATATATATATATATACTTATATGTATATATGTATACACACACACACACACAGATATATATATATATATATATATCCACCAGGTTTTTGTTAATCCGATTCCATTAACAAACAACAAACTCATTTTCGCAGTTTCATCTAATAATTGTTAAGACTTCTGTGTCTGAGTAAGCAATTAGATAAATGTCAGTATATGATAAAGCTTCTCTTTAGTAACTTTATCATAATCAATTAAACATTTCACACGATTGCCGCTTATGATTTTTAACCCCCGCTTTTTATGGCTCGAACCTGGTTCAGATATTCTGCTTTGACCTGATGGGTCGCTTGCTTGTTTGTATTCTCTCAGTTTACTTGTGTGGTAGCCGTACATACATACATACATGCATGAGCGTGTATAAATATGTATATATATATATATATATATATATATATATATATATATATATATATATATATATATATATATATGTATATACATACATACACACATATGTATACCCCCCCCCCCCACACACACACACTTGTTTGTCTATGTATATATATATATATATATATATATATATATATATATATATATATACATATACATATATATACATATATATACAAACATAC
>BOPN01002875.1:47048-49548 GCA_017312705.2 Penaeus japonicus | reverse complement strand
CGACACTGCCTTTGATAACATTGGTCTATCTTGAATTTACATTTATGCACACTTGTCTGAGGTGAATTAACCAACGAGACTTTTATTGCAATAAAATGCATGTAATGTACCTTCAAGCGGCTTATGATTATTGCTGGAGAGAGAGAGAGAGAGAGAGAGAGAGAGAGAGAGAGAGAGAGAGAGAGAGAGAGAGAGAGAGAGAGAGAGAGAGAGAGAGAGAGTGAGTGAGTGAGTGAGTGAGTGAGAGTGAGAGTGAGAGAAAAGGAAAGAGAGAGAGTGAATGAGTGAATGAGTGAATGAGTGAGTGAGTGAGTGAGAGTGAGTAAGAGATAGAGAGAAAAGGAGAGAGAGAGAGAGAGTGAGTGAGTGAGTGAGTGAGTGAGTGAGAGTGAGTGAGAGATAGAGAAAAAAGGAGAGAGAGAGAGAGAGAGAGAGAGAGAGAGAGAGAGAGAGAGAATGAGAGAGAGAGAGAGAGAGATACAGAGAGAGAGAGAGAGACAGAGAGAGAGAGAGAGAGAGAGATAATGTATATGACCA
Source organism: Penaeus japonicus (assembly GCA_017312705.2). Lineage (NCBI taxonomy): Eukaryota > Metazoa > Arthropoda > Malacostraca > Decapoda > Penaeidae > Penaeus > Penaeus japonicus. The sequence continues at coordinate 49,011 of BOPN01002875.1, read as the reverse complement.
AAGATATAGACTCAGTAATGTGAATAAATATAGTAAATGACACACAACCACATTAAAGATAAAATCAGAAATCGTGACGTGCGTGTGTGTGCCTGTTTGTGTGTGTGTTTATGTGTGTGTGTGTGCGCATCTGTGCTTGTTTGTATGTGTGTTTATGTGTGTGTGTGCGTATCTGTGCCTGTTTGTGTGTGTGTTTATGTGTGTGTGTGTGCGTATCTGTGCCTGTTTGTGTGTGTGTTTCTGTGTGTGTGCGTATCTGTGCCTGTTTGTGTGTGTGTTTCTGTGTGTGTGTGTGTGTGCGTATCTGTGCCTGTTTGTGTATGTGTTTCTGTGTGTGTGCGTGTCTGTGCCTGTTAGTGTGTGTGTGCGTGTGAATCGATATACAGGCAGCCAGATGAACGACTCTGCACTTATGCGTAGACGAAGAATATAAGTACACAATCTAATGCATGAGCGTAAATCAGCCTTCAAGATGACAGACAGAAAAGTCACTCACTCAGAGACAAACGACATTTCGCTCAGAAATAAAAACATACAACGTTTACACAGTCAACAAGTTGCAACATTACTTTTAATGTATGCAATGAAGGCTTCAGACTGCCTGACAGGTTACACGTGTGAAATTAGAGTTGTTAAGGCTGATGCAATTCACTATTTTCACCTGAATAGTTTTCGAAAGCCAAGTAGATAGATGGTTCGGATCATAACCGATGTGTATTTCTCGTTACGAATTGGGAGTTAAAACCCATTTGTTAACATCAAGGATTTCACGAGATTTCACGACTTAACGGGGGTTAACAGAAGGCTAAGCTCGATCTAATATGTACGCTATTGTATTGCAGTTTCTCTCCTGTATCGCTTTTGTATCTGTTTTTTTTTTTTTTTTTTTTTTTTTTTTTTTTTTTTACGTGTCATTTCGAAAACGATTCTCGAAACTCACTATCCATCCGGACGAAAGAGCTAAAATACCGACCCTATAGATTTACCAGATAGACAATTCAAGATAGATATAGATAGACAGACAGACAAACAAACACACAAACAAACCAATACATACCCAAAATGGCGAGGTAGAGTATATACGCAACGTTCCCTCTCATAATTTTCCTCTTCTCTCTTTTCTTTCTGAAAATATAAACAAGAGGAAGTGAAAATCCAAGACATAATACGGAAAACACTGTAGCTCAGACATGGTATGCGTTATCCACTCTCTCTCGTTGTTTGCAGTGCATTAAATTGTTCTTTTACGGCAGCGTGTTAGCGTGACTTTTACGTCTCTGCCGTGATTCATAGTGTGTGGGTGGGTGGGTGGGGGGGTGTGTGCTTTAAGAGAGAGAGTGAGAGAGAGAGAGAGAGAAAGAGAGAGAGAGAGAGAGAGAGAGAGAGAGCGAGAGAGAGAGAGCGAGAGCGAGAGCGAAAGCTAGAGAGAGAGAGAGAGAGAGAGAGAGAGAGAGAGAGAGAGAGAGAGAGAGAGAGAGAGAGAGAGAGAGAGAGAGAGAGAGAGAGAGAGAGAGAGAGAGAGAGAGAGAGAGAGAGAGAGAGAGAGAGAGAGAGAGAGAGAGAAAGAGAGCGAGAGAGAGAGAGAAAACGAGAGAAAAACAAAGCAAGAAAGAGAGAGAGACAAGTTTATAATCATAAAAGCTAATTCATCTCATATGTATCCCCATGTACATTTCTATTAAAATAACATAGAACCTTATATCTTGTTATTCTAATATATTAACTACGGTAATTCATGAGTAGATCCAGGTAGATTAATTAAGAAAGATTTATGGAGTAGAATAAATAGATTTCTTAAGCTCTGAGTATTTTCGTGTGTGTGTGTGTGTGTAAGAGAGAGAGAGAGAGAGAGAGAGAGAGAGAGAGAGAAAGAAAGAAAAAGAGAGAGAGAGAGTGAGAATCAGAGTGAGAGTGTGAGAGAGAGAGAAAGATAGATAGATAGATAGATAGATAGATAGATAGA
>BOPN01002875.1:27500-41651 GCA_017312705.2 Penaeus japonicus | reverse complement strand
TATATATATATATAAACACACACACATAAATATACCTATCTCTTCTCCATTAGCAGAGGAGAGAATCCCACCTCGCCTTTCCCAAACCCATCCCTTCAACCAACACAGACTGATACTAGATAGACCCGCGCCCGCGCCCACGCCCGCGCCGCCCACAACTTAGCACCGACACCTTTCCGCCTCTCGCCTTGTCTTATCGCAAAGGCAGTGAATCCGCAAGTGTATTCCCGAACCAAAACGGAGCATTAGCGTTATCAAGAGAGGGCTGAAAGCTAGCAAGAATGCTCCTTCAGAGAACCGTGACTTTAGCGAACCATGACTTTAGCGAACCATGACTTTAGCGAACCATGACTTCAGAGAACCATGATTTTAGCGAACCATGACTTCAGAGAACCATGACTTTAGCGAACCATGACTTCAAAGAACCATGATTTTAGCGAACCATGATTTCAGAGAACCATGACTTCAGAGAACCGTGACTTCAGCGAACCATGACTTCAGAAAACCATGACTTCAGAGAACCATGATTTTAGCGAACCATGACTTCAGAGAACCGTGACTTCAGAGAACCATGACTTTAGCGAACCATGACTTCAGAGAACCATGATTTTAGCGAACCATGACTTCAGAAAACCATGACTTCAGAGAACCATGATTTCAGAGAACCATGACTTCAGAGAACCGTGACTTCAGAGAACCATGATTTTAGCGAACCATGATTTCAGAGAACCATGACTTCAGAGAACCGTGACTTCAGAGAACCATGACTTCAGAGAACCATGACTTCAGAGAACCATGATTTCAGAGAACCATGATTTTAGCGAACCATGATTTCAGAGAACTATGACTTCAGGGAACCATGACTTCAGAAAACCATGATTTCAGAGAACCGTGACTTCAGAGAACCATGATTTCAGAGAACCGTGACTTCAGAGAACCATGATTTCAGAGAACCATGATTTCAGAGAACCATGACTTCAGAGAACCGTGATTTCAGAGAACCATGATTTCAGAGAACCATGACTTTAACGAACCATGACTTCAGAGAACCATGACTTCAGAGAACCGTGACTTCAGAAAACCATGACTTCAGAAAACCATGACTTCAGAGAACCATGATTTTAGTGAACCATGACTTCAGAGAACCATGACTTCAGAGAACCATGATTTCAGAGAACCATGATTTCAGAGAACCATGACTTCAGAGAACCGTGACTTCAGAAAACCATGACTTCAGAAAACCATGACTTCAGAGAACCATGATTTTAGTGAACCATGACTTTAGCGAACCATGACTTCAGAGAACCATGATTTTAACGAACCATGACTTCAGAGAACCATGATTTTAGTGAACCATGACTTCAGAGAACCATGATTTTAACGAACCATGACTTCAGAGAACCATGATTTTAGTGAACCATGACTTCAGAGAACCATGACTTCAGAGAACCACGACTTCAGAGAACCACGACTTCAGCGAACCACGACTTGAGAAAACCATGACTTCAGCGAACCATTTCCAAGAAGCTAAACAAGCAAAGTTTATACAGCGGATACAGTAGCTGCTCGTTAGCTTATATAAACACTCCCTTGAGATCAAATGACCATTCTCATTATCGTAAAATAAAGTTTCTTTGTATCTCAACTCAGGAACAAAGTTATGTTCCTTCTTATTCAGTCTGGATGCGAATTTCTGGGAGGAAATACGTTTGGTGTTTGTGTGTTTGTGTGGGAGAAACGATTTTAAATGGAATACGCACTGTTGAAGAGAATTGTGATGATTGTGGTGGTGATGGTGGTGATGGTGATGATGATGGTGGTGGTGGTGGTGGTGGTGATGATGGTGATGGTGATGGTGATGATGATGATGATGATGATGATGGTGGTGGTGATGATGATGATGATGATGATGATGATGAGGAGGAGGAGGAGGATAATAATAATAATGATGATGATGGTGATTGTGGTGGTGGTGATGGTGGTGATGATGGTGATGAAGGTGGTGATGATGATGAGAATGATGATGAGAATGATGATGATGATGATGAGGAGGAGGAGGAGAAAGAGGAGGAGGAGGAGGAGGAAGAGGAGGAGGAGGAGGAGGAGGAGGAGGAGGAGGTGGAGGATAATGATGATGATAATGATGATGATGATGATGATGATGAAGAGGAGGTGGAGGATAACAATGATGATAATAATGATAACAATAATAATAAAATAATAAAAATAACATCAGTAATTAAAATAACAAACAACAACAAAAATAATACTGATCATAATAATACTAACACCAATGATGAAGATATTGATGATGATAATGATAACAACAACAACAACAATAATGATGATAACAATACTAATTCTGACATTGTAAATACAACGTGAAAAGATAACTACAGGTAAGTTTGACCCAAGAACAGTTCATCTTAAAAAATTCTAACAATAAACATTTCGCAACAATGATTACACACTGTGTTTGTGTGTATGTTTGTTTGTGCGTAATTACAAGCTATTTTCAGCAACAACTGGATAATACGGGATGGTATTTCACAAATGTATTTCATGTTGTTTCTGCTTAAGATGTGTGCTGTACCTTGTAATCAGGATATGTTTATATATTTCTTTTATTTTCATTTTTTATACTCTAACATCCTGGTCTTTGTGTTGCAATCAACAATGTAATTCACTTTAGGATTTAAATTATACTGGAATTTCTTTCAGATTTGAGTCTGCTGTTGGAAATCAAATGTCTATTTGATCACGAGGTAGGGTGGGTGGGGGGGGGGCGGTGCAAGAGGAGGCGAAAAGTATCATTTAATTATAAACCGGTTTAGCATAAGTGCTATTGCACAAATACGTACTTACCCACACACACACGCGCACACGCACACACATGCATACACACGCACACATACACACTCTCTCTCGCTCTCTCGCTCGCCTTCTCTCTCTCTCTCTCTCTCTCTCTCTCTCTCTCTCTCTCTCTCTCTCTCTCTCTCTCTCTCTCTCTCTCTCTCTCTCTCTCTCACACATACACACATACGCACACATACACACACACACAACACACACACAAACATGAACAAACACACATAGACACACCCATAAACACCCATTAACATTCATACACTCAAACAAGCAAAAGAACATCATCACTCACTCATCACATCCTAACAAACATCACAAATCACAAATAAGTTTTTAATCACACGTCAAACGAAAGAAAGAAAGAGAGAAAAAGAAAACAAAGAAAGAAGGAAGCAAAGAAAGAAAAGAAATAAAGAGAGGAAGAAAAAAGAAAAGAAATAAAGAAAGGAAGGAAGAAAGAAAATAAATAAATAAATAAAAAGAGAAAAGAAATAAAGAAAGGAAGAAAGAAAGAAAAGAAGTAAAGAGAGAAATAAAGAAAGAAAAGAAATAAAGAAAGGAAGAAAGGAAAGAAAAGAAAGAAAGAAAGAAAGGAAGAAAGAAAATAAATAAATAAATAAAGAAAGAAAGAAAGAAAAGAAATAAAGAGAGGAAGAAAGGAAAGAACAAATATAAAGAAAGGAAGAAGTAAAGAAAATAAAAAAAGAAAGGAAGAAAGAAAGAAAATAAATAAAGAAAGGAAGAAATAGATAAAAGAAAGAGAGTAAGAAAGGAAAGAAAAGTTATTTACATGCTTGACGAGGTAATGTCTCTCCCCTTTTTATCTCAAATTACTTCCCTTCAGATAAGACATAAAATACAGCCGTTATCGCTGACCTTAATGAAGCAAAAGTAAATATTCAAAGGAAATGTTACTTTGCAATCTCAGGGAGAGCGTGAAGAGCGAGGCTTGGAGGGAGATGCAGGTTGGAAAGGTACGTAGCCTGCAGTCAGCTGTAGATCAGCACTCGGAAACACGCGCACACAAAGGAGAGGGTTATATAGATGTGTATATGTATATCTGTGTATATGTATGTTTATCTGTGTATGTGTAAGTATGTATATATGTATATATATACATATATACATATAAATAAATATATATGGTATATATTTATAATTTTCCTACACACATACATATATATGCATATATAAAAACGTATACATCATATATACACATATATATGTACATATACATATATAAAAATATGTATATATACATATATGTATATATATATATATATATATATATATATATATATATATATAATATATGTGTGTGTGTGTGTGTGTGTGTGTGTGTGTGTGTGTGTGTGTGTGTGTGTGTGTGTGTGTGTGTGTGTGTGTGTGTGTGTGTGTGTGTGTGTGTGTGTGTGTGTGCATGTGCGTGTGTGTGTGTGTGTGTGTGTGTGTGTGTGTGTGTGTGTGTGTGCATGTGCGTGTGCGTGTACGTGCGTGTGCGTGTGTCTGCATGTGCATATATGATACAGAGAGAAATCCGTAAGATGCAACACCTTTAACGCTTCCTCCATATATATACGAGGCAGAATTCACACTGGTTTCAGAACAGTCTCTGCCTTAGCTTTGCTTAAAGGTTATGAAACGAGAGCTTTAACATTAAACGTTTTATATTCAGCCAATTATCACAAAAATAATGTTTATATGAAAGAGTTACATACGTATACAGATGTACTTTTTTATACGAAGTACATGTTAAATGACTATTTTAGTAAAAAAAAAAAAAAAAAAAAAAAAAGAGAAGAGAGAGAGAGAGAGAGAGAGAGAGAGAGAGAGAGAGAGAGAGAGAGAGAGAGAGAGAGAAAAAAAAAACGTGTGTAACCTCTTATCTTCTCGAAGGAAATATGAGGTTTCAACACTTCAACACGTATCTACCAAAACCCCAGGTATCCTGATCAAAGCAGACGCAGCTAAACATAATACTAAAATGCCCACAACCCAGCCAGCCTTGATAACACAAAGGGAATTACAACATATGACATTCCCTTCGTGTTTGCTTTTGGGTGAGTCTCTCCTCGGCGAAATCCTGGTCTTGTGTATATATAGTTGTTTGGAACGAAACAATAATAGGTTTATATGTCTAGTTCTTCCGCTATCTTTTTTTCTAGTTTGTTTCCTTCTTCTCATGTTCTTGATTTTTTTTTATCTGCTTCTATGTTTGTTTGTTTTTGTGTTTTTTTTTTTCAATTTTTTCTTTTTTTTCTTTTCTTCTTCCTCAAGCCTCTCTGTTATTCTTCTTCTTTCTCTTCTTCTCTCCTCGAATTTACTCATTCTATAGACTCCCTTGTTTTACCCTCTTTTTCTCCTCTTCTTTATTCATTCTTCCTCTTATCATTCCTCCTCCTCCTGTCAACCTGCTACCACAAAGCCTCATGATTACATAGTCTTTGTAGTCTTCTATAGTCTTCTTTTATAGTCTCTATAGTTTTCTGTGGTATCCTCTTCCTCTTCCTCTGATGTCTTCCTCTTCTTTTGTTGTCTTCCTCTTCCTCTGTTTTCTTCCTCTTCCTCTTCCTCTGTTGTCTTCCTCTTCCTCTTCCTCTTCCTCTGTTGTCTTCCTCTTCCTCTTCCTCTGTTGTCTTCCTCTTCCTCTTCCTCTGTTGTCTTCCTCTTCCTCTTCCTCTTCCTCTGTTGTTCCTCTTCCTCTGTTTTCTTCCTCTTCCTCTTCCTCTGTTTTCTTCCTCTTCCTCTTCCTCTGTTGTCTTCCTCTTCCTCTTCCTCTGTTGTCTTCCTCTTCCTCTGTTGTCTTCCTCTTCCTCTTCCTCTGTTGTCTTCCTCTTCCTCTGTTGTCTTCCTCTTCCTCTGTTGTCTTCCTCTTCCTCTGCTGTCTTCCTTTTTCTCTGTTGTCTTCCTCTTTCTCTGTTATCTTGCTCTTGCTCTTCCTCTTCCTCTCTTGTCTTCCTCTTCCTCTGTTATCTTGCTCTTCCTCTTCCTCTCTTGTCTTCCTCTTCCTCTGTTATCTTGCTCTTCCTCTTCCTCTGTTGTCTTCCTCTTACTCTTCCTCTTCCTCCCTACTCGTGTTTACCTTCTCTCCTGTGTTTATGTGTAATATTCCTTCTTCCTTTTCTTCTTTATCTTCTTCCCCTTTCTCTAATTTTCCTTTATCTTCCTCTTCCTATGCTTCACTTTCCCTCACCTCTCCTACGTACAGTATGCAGTGTTCACTTTCACAGGTAACTGAAGCCTCCTCTTTGTCTTCCGCATTTTTCTTCTTCCTCTTCGTTACTTCTTCCTCTTCGTTATCTTCCCTTCCTCTCCTTTCATCTCTTCCTTTTCTATCTTCCTCTCCATTCTCTTACTACCAACCGTGTTTACCTCTCCCTATGTCCACTTCGGTGTCTCTTCTCTCTTCTTTTTTCTTCTTCTTCTTCTTCACATTTCCCTGTACCCTTTTTTTCACCACAAATCCCCTTGTTTGCCTCTTCGGTTCCCCATTGCAGGATTTCTTTCTTACTTTCTTCTACTCCTTTTCAAAATTATTCTCCTCTCTTTTCCCCTTTTCCTCTTCCTTCCCTCTCCCTCTCCATTTCCTTCTCACCCTTTCACCACAAGCCGCTGTGCTTACCTCCTCTCTTGTCCACTGTGTTATCTCTTTTTACATTCATCTTCTTCTTCTTTTCCTTTTTCCACTTCTTCTACCTTACCCACTGTGGTATTCTTTTTGTTTTCCTCTCTTCTCCTTCTTCTTTTCCCATTTCCTCCTCCACTTCCCGTCAACGTAAATCCCTGTGTTTACCTCCGTTGTCCAATGGAGTATTCCCGTCTTTCTTCTTCTTCTTCTTCTTCTTCTTCTTCTTCTTCTTCTTCTTCTTCTTCTTCTCCTTCTCCTTCTCCTTCTTCGCCCTCCTGCACCTCCCTTTCGCCACAAATCCCCGCTGTCCACTGTGGTCTCCCATTCTACCTTTCTCTTCTTCTCCTTGTCGTTTTTCTCCTCCTTCTCCTTCTCCTTCCCCTCCTCCCACTCCTTCTCCCACTCCCTCCTCCATCTCCCTTCCACCACAAATCCCCGTGTTTACCTCCTTCGCTGTCCACTGTGGCATCCCCTTCTTTCTTCTTCTTCCTCTTCTCCCTCTCCCTCTCCCTCTCCCACTCCATCCTCCCTCTCCCTCTCCCTCTCCCTCTCCACCTCCCTCCTCCACCTCCCTTCCACCACAAATCCCCGTGTTTACCTCCTTCGCTGTCCACTGTGGCATCCCCCCCTCGTCTACAAGGCATTAGTAACGTGACCACCACACCCCCCCACACCCCCCACACCCACACCCCCCACACGCCCAGGAATTCCTCGGTATCCCAAGGAGCTTACACCCAAAGCTTAGCGCAGACTCTGATCTCGATCCTCTGCTGTCTGCTGTCTGCTGATTTACGTGTGGGGAGGGTGGATAATAGTGGTGGATAATGGTGGTGGTGATTGTGGTGGTGGTGATTGTGGTGGTGGTGATTGTGGTGGTGGGGGTGTTGATGATGGGGAAAGTGGGGGTGGTGGTGGTGGTGGTGGTAGGGGTGGGGGTAATGATGATGGGGGAAATGGTGGTGGTGGTGGTGGTGGTGGTGGTGGTAGGGGTAGGGGTAATGATGATGATGGTGAAAGTGGTGTTGGTGGTGATAATAATGGTGGTGATGGTGGTAATATCAATTTCAATAATGCTACATTTATTGTTATTTATGATGTCAAAAAATAATCATATCAATGATGATTTAAGTGATGCTAATACCGGTAATATCTAATAACTAATAATTATTCTTATATATCCAATTTTAATTATCTTTATATTTTAAATCATCATTACCATTATATTCATTATTATTATCATCATTACCATCATAATCATCATTACCATAATAATCATCATTACCATCATAATCATCATCATAATCATCATTACCATCATAATCATCATCATAATCATCATTGCCATCATAATCATAATCACCAACATCATCACCATCACCACCATTAAACCAGCCAGCCATGCAGCCCCCCTTTTCTAAGCCCTGAACATCAGTTAGGAAGTTAGGATCTGTCTGGTCAATCCTCGAGTGTTTCAACAAATCAAGATTATTAAATCAAGCATCGTATGCTAATTATTAATTATTAATTATTAAGAAATCATGATTGGATCGTATGCCCTCCTTCCTTCCGTCAGGTAGGCATTGCTTTCAACTTCGGACGAGTGTCAAGAAATCGGGCGGGATAATGATAAGATAATGAGGTGGTGTTATCTTTATCATCGTTGGTATTGTTATTATTGTCGTGTTGTCATTATCGTCTTTGTTATTTTGATTATCCTCGTTATTTTTTGTTATTCATTGTTATTATTATTAATCATTATCGTCATCGCTATTTTTATTGTCAGCATTATCATCACTATTACTATCATTATTTTTGTCATTGTTATCAATATCAATGTTATCATTATTATCATTATCTTTAATACTATTATTGTATTTCTATAATTATCATCACCATTATTACTATCACTATTAATTCTCATTATCATTTTCATCACTATCATCACGATCACTATCATTATCCTCATTATCATCACTACTCGAATAAATACCCTAGTTAAAAAATAATAATAATAATAAAAAAAACATCCCAATAATAATAATGATGATAACAATTTATGGAAAAGTTATCAGCACAATGGAACACAAACGCACATACATATTTCAAATGCTAATATCATTAAATTCATAATATAGTAATTTTGCTTAATCGCTTATTCCGTTGAGGTTTATATTTAATGATAAATTAATTATGAAATTAGGTGTTGTGAGATATACTTGTTGCAGAGTGGTGTTGTTCCGGTTGTTATAGTGTTTGTGTTTATGGTGATGGTGGTGCTGATGGTGATTGTGATTGTGGTTATGAGGATGATGAGGGTGATGATGGTGGTGGTGGTGGTGGTGATGGTGATGGTGATGATGATGATGATAATAATGATAATGATGATGATAATGATAATGACGATGATAATGATAATGACGATGATAATGATAATGATGATGATAACAATAAGGATAATGATAATGATGTTCACGAAGATAATTATAATAATGATGAAATTTACGAAGATAATGATAATGAGAACAATAATGATGATGATAATGATAATGGTGATCATGAAAATAACAACGATAACAAAAATCGACTTCACTCAAGAAGAAGCCCTGCAACATACAGTGAAAACGAACAGTGAACACGAACTCATACGAAAATCCCACCCAGGTCAAAGGTCAAAGGTCAGCGGAAGGGACACTGTTTACTATTCTTGTTATTGTTAACAACTAGCTACGTCTAAGATAATGATGATGATAATAATAACGATGATGATAGTAATAATGATAATTGTAATAATAGTAGTAATGATAATAATAATAATAATATTAGTATTAATAATAACAATAATAATAATAATGATAATAATAATAATAATGATGATGATGATGATGATGATAATAATAATAATAATAATGATAATAATAATAATAATAATAATAATAATAATAATAATAATAATAATAATAATAATAAATATAATGATAACAATAATGATGATAATAGTAATAAGAACAATCATGATAATAATAATAATAACGATAAATTAATGATAATGATAATGATAATAATAGCGATGATAGAATAATAATAAGAATAATAACAACGATAATAATGAAAAATAACAAAAAGGACATTAATATTGACAATGATAATGAATACTGATAATAAAGAAAAAAATAGTATTAACGATAATAATAATGACAACACTAAAAATCCTAACTATAATGATAATAGCAACAACAATAATAATTATTATTATTACTATAATAGTAATAACGATGATAATAACGATGATGATGATGATAATAATAATGATAGTGATAATAATGATAATAATAATAATAATAATAATAACAATCATAATAATGACAATAATAATAATAATAACTACAATAATCCTAACAATACAACAACAACAATAACAACAACAACAATCCCACCAATCCTAACAATAATAAAAACAACAATAACAACAACACTAATAATCCCGAGAGTAAAATCAAAAGCCGGAGCGACCGCGCACGTCCCCGGCATCAAAGGGTCGAGGGGACAAAAGCCCCGGGAATCCTCCGAGTGTGGGGAAGGGAAGCACAGCCTTGAACATGCCCTGTGCAAGTGCACTCTCTCTATATCTATCTATCTGTCTGTCTGTCTGTCTGTCTTTCTTTCTTTCTTTCTTTCTCTCTGTCTTTCTTTCTTTCTGTCTCTCTCTCTCTCTCTCTCTCTATCTTTTCTCTCTCTCTCTATCTCTCAATCTCTCTTCTCTCTCTCTCTCTCTCTCTCTCGCTCTCTCTCTCTCTCTCTCTTTCTCTCCCTGATGATGATGATTTAGTTAAGAAAAGAAATGATTAGGATAATGATGGTGATCATATTGATAATGATAACAATGGTAGTGATAATAATAACAATTGTGAAATATTATCATTATCATTGTTATCATTATCCTTATTATCATTATCGTTATATTATAATTATTATTATAACAATTATTATCAATATCATCATTATCAACATTATTATCATCATAATTATTATTATCATTATCATCATTATTAACACTATTATTATGATTATAATCATTATCATTATCATTAATATCATTACTATGATAATAGTAATAACACTAATGATGATGACAATGCTGATGATAACGATAAGCCTACCAATAGTAACTATGATAATAGCAACAACAACTTCAACAAAAACAACAGCAACAAGACAGACATTCAGAGAGCGCAATCCTCCGCTGTGACCTATAATTCACCCTGCGCTCTCTACTTAAGCATTCTATTCACTCTTCTCCTAAAACCTTTCTTAATCCACCTACATCCACTCTTGATCCACCAAAAACAAACGAACAACTACGCTACCCTTCTCAACCATAATCTACCACAAAATTCTACCCATCAACCACTCCTCACCACAAATCTACCCCTGACATCCCTTACCTACCAAAATTCAACCAAATAACCTACAACTATCATCACCATCAACCTCAAAATTAAAAAAAAAAAAAAAAAAAATCAATTCTCAACCACGAATCAAGTCTTAATCTAACCCCGAAATCTCCACCGAAGTCCACCGGTTTACCACCGAAATCTAATCAACCAGTCTCTGGACCATGGCCAAACCCCCCATAAATTTTCCTGACAACCATCGCAGTCAGTAACTTTTGCCGTAATTCTGATCACTAACCAGTTGGACAACCAATAAACCAAAGGGAAAAAATGACCTCAGGTCGAAAGAGGTCATAAAAATACTACCCATGATGAGGACGCTAATGTAATTCCTTATATATATATATATATATATATATATATATATATATATATATATATATATATATATATATATATATATATATATATATATATATATTTTTTTTTTTTTTTTTTTTTTGTAGTAGGAGTAGTGTTGTAGTAGAGATGGTAGTAGGAGTTAATTGATGTTGTTGTAGTATTGTAGTAGTAGTATGGATGTAAAGATTAATGATAATGATAAGAATGAGGATGATGAATGACTATTATCATCATTATTATTTTCATTATTACTAATTATCATTCATCATTATCATTATTTATATTACCATTATTGCTATCATCATGTAATCGTTATTATCATTATCATTATCGTTACATTATTCAATATTATTTGTATTAGTATAATTATCATTTCTAATGTTTCTTATTACTATTATCACTATCATTAAGAATATAACTATCATTCATTCATTATTAGTATCATTATCATTATCCTCATTTCGTTGTTATCATCATCACCATTATTATTCCCATTGTTAATATTATCATTAATATTGTTATTATTATTGGGTTGTTGTTGTTAAATCCGTTATTATTATCATCATTACTATGCATATTATTATCATTATCGCTATCATTGTTATCAGCATTATTATCATCATTATCATTATTACTATTATCATGATTATTGTTATAATCATCATCATTATCACTGCTATCATTATCATCATAATCATTGTTCTTATCACTATCACTATCATTATCTTATATTTACTGCTATCATCATCATTACTATTATTATTTTCATTATCACTCATTACCTATCATTATCATATTCACATATCATCATCATATTCATCATAACAAAATAGAATCATTATCAATATAATACTTTTATCACTTCAGGAGTAACATCAGTATTTTTCATATTATTTCCATTAATATAATCACTATTAAGAGTATTATTGTGGGCAATGAATAATAACTAGGGTTTAAGGATGATGATAATGTGATGATGATGATGATGATGATGATGATGATGATGATGATGATGATAATGATAATGATAATGATAATGATAATGATGACGATAATGATGGTGGTGGTGATGATGATGATGATGATGATGATGATGATAATGATAATGATAATGATAAAGATAATGATAATGATGATTATGATGATGAGGAGGAGGAGAAGGAGGAGGATAATGATGATGATGATAGTGAGACGAAGAAGAAATTATGATAACAGTGATATTGATAATAATAATGATGATTATAACAATAGCAATGATAATAATAATAATGATGATGGTAATAATTAATTATGATACTGATAATTATGATAATAGTAATAACAATACTACTACTACTAATGATGATGATAATAAACATTATAATAACAAAGATAATGATAATAATGATATTTGGTAATAATGATTATGATAATAACAATTATAACACGGATGATAATTATGGTAATAAAAATAATAATGATAATTACATTATTGAGGAGATTAATCATATAAATGGTAATAAGATCATTATTATTATTGTTAATATCATTATCTTTACTACAATCATTATCAATATTGTCAATGATATTAGTAATAACAATAATGATAATAGTTATAGTAGTAGTAGTAATGGTAAAGACATATAATATTAATAAGATAATTGATAATAATATAGTTTAATTAATATTATTGATACTGATATATTAATAATATTTTATTATAATATTTAATAATAAATAATAATAATAAATAATAAATAATAATAATAATAATAATAATAATAATAATAATAATAATAATGATAATAATAATAATAATAATAATAATAATAATAATAATAATGATAATAATAATAATAATAATAATAATAATAATAATAATAATAATAATGATAATAATGATAATAATAATAATAATAATAATGAGGATAATGATAACAACTATAATAATAACAATGCTAATAATAACAACTTTAATAATAACAATGCTAATAATAACAACTATAATAATAACAATAACAACAAAGATAATGACAATAATAACGATGACGATGATGATAATGATAATGATAATAATAATGATAACAACAAAAACAACGATAATGACAATGATGAAAATAATAATGATAAAGTTAACAATGATAATAATGACAGTAATAATAATATTAACAAAGATAATTATCATTAGAAGTAGTAGTATAATCATCATAGCCAATATCATTACTATTATCATCACAATCATAAACCTTATCGTATCATCATAATCATTATTATCATTAGCATAACCAAACTATTATTAATATTTTTTATATTGTTTTTGTTACTATCATTATCATAATTATTACCCTTGATATTATTATCATCATCCTCACCATCAATATTATTATTACTATCATCATTTTCATCACTATCAATATCATAATATTTGTAAAGATTTTTTTTTTATTTCATCACTTTTCTCATTATCATTATTGTTAGCAATTATCAGCTTTCAGTCATCATCATTGTTGCTATCAATATCATTATGGAAGTTATTACTTTCATTTACATAATTAGTGTTATAATCATCAATATCATCATAATCATTGTCTCATTCTTTCTCACCATCACAGCCATCACCACCATTTTCATTAACATTACTAAATAATCTAACTTTAGAACATTATAGTAGTAAAAATTCGAAAATCACCATCATTATCATGATCACCATCATCCTTCAGTCACCATATCCTTGTCAAACTCACCCTTATATTACAGTCACTATTATACATAATCTCTTTCACTATCACTCACATCGCGTGGAAATACAGTGAAATAAACACATCACTTACCCAATGAAAATGAGCTGCTGTCTTGAATTGTTTTAGTACATGTTGTAGTGTA
>BOPN01002874.1:168414-178414 GCA_017312705.2 Penaeus japonicus | reverse complement strand
CACTTTAACACTCAATATTCATCATGTTCTGAACAGTTAACAAACATCTAATTGTTTACTCTCACATACACTCCACAAACCACACTTATTTCACCGTGTTATCATAGGATTCAGAACCTTTGAGTTTCTTTGATGTGTGTTAACTTTTTTCATATATTTATATATATATATATTTTTTTTCTGAATGGTGACAAGGAGGGTCATCTTCTAGTATATATATATATATTTTTTTTTTTATAAATCAGTGAGTTATTTTACATACCTCCACACCATCATGTTCACTTTGTAGAGTATATCTCACCATATTCAAACAAAGAGAGAAGTTACATTAACAAGAATCTCGTGAAGAACTCCATTTTGTTCACAGTCTTTCTTTAAATATTAGTTCATCCAACGTGATTACAGAAACATATACTACCGAATATATGACATCAAATACATATAAATTACATAAACCCCAAAACATATGTATCTTTCCAGTGTCATTGATGTGTGAGGCTCAGGGGTTCCGTGCGATTAACGTAGATGAGAGATGAATCAGAATGAATATCTTCACGATATAAGATACGATTTTTTTTTTCTTAACCATAATTCTGACGGCGACTCAATATCCGAATATTTATCATATATCTTATATCGTGGAATCGTTCATTCTCACTCATGCATTTTGTACATCTTAATCTCTCGCTATTTTTTTTATTATTATTATTTTTTTATCTTTCTGTTTCCTCTCTATTCTGGTTTATCATTCCCAGTCTCTTTCACTGCGTCTTCAGTCACGTTCAGTCGGAGACACGTCTATCATCCGTGATTTTAGTGAAAACTTAATGATGGGTGTCCGTGATTTTGGTAAAAAACATAATGGGTGACCTGGATCTTTTTACCCTCGTGTCCGACACCTACCTGGCTGACCTGGTACCTGAGATACGAGTTGTCAGTTCAAGAATTACAACTCGGTGCTGTTTAATTACATCTGGGATTCGCACATTCTCTTATCACCGACAACGTGCGGAAATTGAGCTTATGTTGTCAGGTATTGGAATATTTTTTTTTTTTTTTTTTCTTCGTTCCACGGTTTCAAGAAGATATGTCCTTATTGTGCATTCTGCGCTGTACAGAGGGCATTGATCTAATGGAATGCAGATGATGGGCATTCTTCACTTACATGCTCTCAGTTATCATATTGCCAACATAACCTACTCCTTGCAATGAATCATATAATATAAAAGTCTCTAGTGATACTAACTTCGGACTCCTATCATCATCTATAGACACCTTTCAATGTTTCTCATTACCCTTAGCAATAGGTCGTTCCGTGACGAACAGTATTCAATAACCACCTTTCCAAATCATTAAAACCAGACACTACCACTAGTTGAGTTTCTCTGTGGATCAAGAGGTTTAATGATCCATCAAACAAAACACGGAGGGTAGCTGTGTCTCAGACTACGTACGCGGCAGGTTAGTTCACAAAACAAAAATCTCACTCCTTTGGGAAATCAATTGCCGGGATTAATCTTTCGACTGATCTTGGCACAGACCACCGCCGCCGCCGCTTCCATTTACACGCTCTCGCATTCAGCCTTTTCACTGACTGACTGGCCTTTCAGTCTGGTTACGTCCGGTTCGTTAGCGGTCTCACCTCTCGAGTCAGGTTACCACTGTGATACCATCTTGGGCAAGGCACACCCTCTACTGCCGCAGCACGACTAGTTCTTGCTAATAATAGGGAGGTGGGGGAAGGGGAGGGGGGGATAAAGTCTAGCCTTTGTTGGTGATTATGATTGTCTGGATCGTTGTCCCACACGCCTAGAATGTCTGTTTGTTTATTATTTCTTTCTTTCGGTCTTTTACTTCGCTTGATTTTTTTTTTTCATTTTCAACCCCAAAAGGAATCAAAATTAAGAGATAGAATAATCCGTCACCTTTCAGATATCAACGTTCACCATCTTAATCCTGCAACACCTTATGCTCTTTCGCTATCCACTCTCCCTGTAGTTGCAGTCACAAGGGTCAATAATGCTTCCTAATATACCTCCAACAAGTACAACACCAGAGCATCAACTCTTCATGTTAACAGGGAAGTTCTCAAGTTTTCGTGAGACTTCACTACGTTCTCTTAAGGTCCTTCCCCCGTGTTCACCTGGCCCTGCTGAACATAAGGATCAGTAGAAGCAGGAGGAAGTGTGTCACCGGGTTGGTTACGGGGGCTCCGCTTAATCCTCCCTGCTGTACTGCTGCGTGGTGTTGGCCTGGAGACAGAAGAAGCAGGGAATGATGTATCAGTTAGTAACTACTAAGTCCACAATCTCAGGATAAAAAAAAAAAAAAAAAAAAAAAAAAAAAAAAAATTATACTGTGTCAATTTAATCACAACGGTGGGAAAGCAAGACATGCAACTTCATTCCCTTGGAGTAAACATTTCGAAATCGACCTCTACTCAGACGCTTGAGTAATCTGTTCTCGTTGTAATCAAAGCAGGGCCTCCTCTTGTGCCCTAACGAACTATTCACTATTATAACCATCACAGTAATTCCTATGTTGATTTTAGGACCCACTGCAACTTATCGATACATCCTACAACCTACTGAAGTCCTCCCACAACTCTTGAGCATTCCCCATGTCTTGTTAACTCACTGAGTTAACTTAACTTAACTACCCGAGCCTACTGACACCATAACCTATCAGCATGCCCTACCTAAGCCTACTTACACTCCCCACAGCCTATTCACCTAACCTTGTCTTCACCTACTGACACCATACCCTATCATCACACTGCTGAGCCTACTTATACTCACCACATCCTACTAACTCACCCAACAGTCTATCAGCACATCCTACCTGAACCTACTGACACAATATCCTGTTCATTCTCCCAACAATCTATCAAGAAAACTATCTGAGTCTACTAACACTTTCCGCATCCTGTTACCTCAACCTACAGCTTATCAGCACATCCTCTCAGAGCCTACTAACACCAGAAGTTATCAACACACCCTGTCACCTCTAACAAACAGCTTCTGAAACACACCCTCCCAGAATCTACTAACACCAGAACTTACCAACACACCCTGTCCCCTCTAACAAACAGCTTCTCAAACACACACTCCCAGAAACCTACGAACACCAGAACCTACCAACACACCCTATCCCCTCTAACAAACAGCTTCTCAAACACACTCTCCCAGAACCTACTAACACCAAAGCTTATCAACACATCCTGTCCCCTCTAACAAACAGCTACTCAAACACACCCTCCCAGAACCTACTAACACCTGAACCTAGCAACACACACCCTGTCCCCTCCAACAAACAGCTACTCAAACACACCCTCCCAGAAACCTACGAACACCAGAACCTACCAACACACACCCTATCCCCTCTAACAAACATCTTCTCAAACACAACCTCCCAGAAACCTACGAACACCAGAACCTACCAGCACACCCTATCCCCTCTAACAAACAGCCTCCCAAACACACCCTACAGGATCCCACCGCCACTCCTCCACAGTGACGGTCCTACTTACATACAGTGCCCCGCCCCCCCCCCCCCCCCACCCCCCACCCCCCACCCCCCACACACACTTACCGTGCTGTACGTGGACGGTTATGACCGAAGGCGGCAGGTCGGAGGGACTGCAGCTGTACTCGCCGCTGTCTGTGTCCCGTACGTTGTTTATCATCACTTGACTCCGCGTCTTACGGGGGAATTTCTCCGTCTGTGGGGAAAGAGGGAGGCTCGTGGTTTATAAAGGAGGGGTGGTGTTGCGTCAGTGATGGTGGTGATGGTAGTGGTGATGGTGATGGTGGTGGTGGTGATGATGGTGGTTGTGCTAATGATGATGGTGATTGTGGTGTTAGGTCAATGAGGATGATGATGGTGGTGGTGGTGATGATTATGATGATGAGGAGGGGGGGGGATGGGGTCAGTGAGGATGATGATGGTGATGAGGATGATGATGGTGGTGGTGGCGATGGTGGTGGTGGTGACGGTGATGATGATGAGGAGGGGGAGAGGATGGGGTCAGTGAGATTGATGATGATGATGGTGATGAGGATGATGATGGTGGTGGTGGTGATGGTGGTGGTGGTGGTGATGATGATGAGGAGGAGGAGGAGGCGGGGATGGGGTCAGTAAGAATAAGGATGATGTTGATGATGATGATGAGGAGGAGGAGGATTATAATAGTTCATGATAATGAAAATGATATTGATGATATTTATATGTATAATGATAATGATGATAATAATGATGATGATAGTGATAATATTGATAATAAAAATAATACAAAAAATAATAATAGCAGTAAAAACAATGATGATAATTATGATAATAATGATAATGATAATGATAATAAACAGTGATAATGATAATAACAACAGTAATAGTAACAATAATAATGATAGTAATGATAACCATAATAATGATACTAATGATGATAATGATAATGGTGATGATAATAATAGTAATAGTAATAATG
This sequence comes from Penaeus japonicus, assembly GCA_017312705.2. NCBI lineage: Eukaryota > Metazoa > Arthropoda > Malacostraca > Decapoda > Penaeidae > Penaeus > Penaeus japonicus. Next base: position 173,931 of record BOPN01002874.1, on the reverse strand, counting down.
ATAACATCAACAATAACAATAATAATAATAGTAATAGTAATTATAATTATGACTATAGAAAAAACGATAATGATATCAATAATAAGGATAATGACAGTAATAATAAAAATAAAGACAATGCTATTAATTTTGATCTGTGCCATTGGTTTGAGCGTGAAGAATACGCTAATTAGAAAATATACAGAATTGAATTAATAGAGAAATAAGTATTTTATGTTGGTGACATTAAAATTTATCAGTAATCATGGATTATTACTATTATCAACATCATTGCAATCGTTGTTGTTGTTGTTGTATTATGGAATGCTTATTTCAAAATGTCTGCAAGAAAAGACTAGACCATAAATGTTATTGTGAATTTTCTTATCAGTAATAACGGCAATTTAGGATACTGTTGCACACTAATTCTTCCCTATACCGTTGAATTCAATGGAACAATTATTATAAAATAGAAGACTTTACCCTGTGTGTGAAATTAAATAATGGTACACTGACCCCTCTCTTCCACCGGAAAGAATGCTCACAATTTCTCATATCAGAGGTTAATGCCTATTCTCGTAATATTAAAAGTTATTTTTTTTATTTATTTTTTTATTTTTTATGTAATTCTAATATTGTCTGCATGAACGGGTCACGACCCCTCCAGCATATACATGTCTATATTGCCCGCTTTATCTCTCTCTCTCTCTCTCTCTCTCTCTCTCTCTCTCTCTCTCTCTCTCTCTCTCTCTCTCTCTCTATATATATATATATATATATATATATATATATATATATATATATATATATATATATGTACATATACATATACATATATCTATATCTATATCTATCTATCTATCTATCTATACACACACACACTCACACACACACACACACACACACACACACACACACACACACACACACACACACATATATATATATATATATATATATATATATATATATATATATATATATATATATATATATACGTATATGTATATATATATATATATATATATATATATATATATAATATATATATATATATATATATATACATATATATATATATATATATATATATATATATATATATATAATATATATATATATACATATATATATATATATATATATATATATATATATATATATATATATATATATATATATATATATATATATATATATATATATATATATATATATATATATATATATATATATATATATATATATATATATATATATATATATATATATATATATATATATATATATATATATATATATATATATATATATATATATATATCCGTCTCCAGTTATATGGCTTGTAAAACATGTCTATTTTCAGTTTGAATGAACTTTATATCTCGCATATTTAGTGTTAATTAACATGTAATGAGTGTCTTAGTTCTTAATTAGAAATACAGCCACACCCCAATGATAGCCATAGATGGAAAAAAAAACAAATTTGCTTCATTGACCTAGTTGACTGAAAATGATATTAACATCATCACAAATCACAAATACTAATAATCTCAGCATATCGTACGAGACTTTGCCCTTGCATAAGCAATTATTTTTGATGAAAAGACAATGAGCTTTCGTGTTAGAGATTGAGATCTCCAGACTACAATTTTGATTTTTTTTTTAATATTTTTTTTTTTAAGAATTCGTACTCTGATGTACTCTGATTTTTTTTTTCTTCTTTTTTTTTTTTTAATCCTTACAGCTTCATTGCTCTTCACTGTTTATTTCAAGAAAAGTCTTTTGGTCTTCTTGACATAATGCAATAGCATGAGGCAACGATCATTTTATAACAGTACACTCCAGGATACGAAGCAGTTCAGTTACATCATCTTCAATTACGTGGTTCTAAATAGATTATTTGAGTTGATTCTTGGTGCATCGTTATTTTCCCTTGTATTTTGATATCCAGGATCTTGTGAAGTTTCCTTTCCATTGTTTCACTGATTTTTTTTTTTTTTTTTTTTCAATCTCTGTCATACTAAAGGATCAAGGAATTATGAAATAGCCTTATCTTTATTACTTTGCTGTAAATCTGATGGTTCCTGGTTCGTTAGTTTCCTTTGTATTCTGCTATCCAGGATCTTGTGAAATATCTTTTTTATTCTGTCTCTGTCACACTGAAGGATAAAGGAATGATGAATTATTACTTTGTTGCATATCTCTTTTCCATGGTTTGTGTTTGCATTTCCATTTCCGATTCATATATTACCACTGAGGGCGCTCAGTAATTGTTGCATCGTTCTTGTATATTCAGTGGCTAATCACACGTCGTTTTCCAAACTCGATAGCATCGACTTAGAATTACTTAATGTCATTATCATTACCATTATCATCATCATTATCATTATCGTTATCATTATCATCATTATTATCATCATTATTATCATTATCTTTATCATCATCATCATTTTCATCATCATCATCATCATCATAATCATCATCATCAATATCTTTACTGTTATTGTTGTTGTTGTTGCAATTAGTATCATTGTTATTATTATAATCATTAATGTTATCATTACCATTCTTATTATTACTACCATGGTTATCAACATGATAATCATTATTATCGTTTTTAATGGGGTTATTGTTATTAGTTTTATCATCATTACTTTTAGTATCATTATTATTAATATCTATGTTATCATAATGATTATTACTAACATTATTAATACTTTTCTTATTTTGAAAACATATCACTATCATCTATGTCATGTCTATTTCATTATTATTATTAATATCGTCATTATTTTCACCATTATTATTAGCAGTATTATCATTATTATTATCGTTTTATTATCATCATCATTATCAGTATCACCATGAGTACTATCATCATCATTATCATTTTTACTATCATAATCATTATCAGAATTACCATTATTATTTCTATTATCATTACTATCATCACCATTAACACTATTATCACCATTGTTAGTCATGGGAATAATCTCAAAATTCCCAACCAAGTATATAAAATAGGTTAATTAAATTCTGATGTTGATTTCCTATTTACTAATGTTCCATTCGGTGATATGTTAGATTTTCGAAAACCGATTTAATTTTTTTTGAAAATTCCTATTCCGTTGAGGTGTTGCGTTCAATATGCTATGAGTTTCGAATTAGGTTTATACTTTCGAAAAAAAAAATCCACAAACAACTACAGTATCGCTATGGGTAGTAGTTTAATTGAGTCTCGTAATTGCTATTTTATATATGGGGATGTTTAAAAGAGTACTAACTACTTCCTTACATCTTAAAAAAAATAATAATAGATAAAAAAATAGTAATAATAATAATATGATAGAAGTTATGCTGATTATGTTTTTTTTTTTTCCTAGGTGGCCTCTGAACCGTATCGATTTTGTAGTTTTTTGTTGAAACTCATCAATCCTGCAAGTACCATCAAGTTGAAGGGGGGTAAGGAAAATTATAGGAAAATGTCAATCTCTCGGAGTTTTGTTGCGCGATATTAATGGTTCATTAAAGTTTTGCCGTAAACCTAATCATGTTGTTAATCATCTTTCTTTTTTCTTCTAATCATCCCTGATAAATAATGAAATCGGGGACCTCGTTAATATTTCCTAGTATAGAATCAGCGACAGTTAATCTATTGATAGAGAATCTATCCTGACATTTCTTAGATAAAAAAAACATATCTACGCGAGCACGAAAATCTATTCGCAAAATCGCACATAAGAGTTGGTCCAATGACTCATCAATTGTTTTTTTTTTCCAAGTCGTCACCTGATGATAAACGCCACTTATCAATTGAATTAGATATCAGTCTCGTGTTTACAGATCGTACCACATTACGTTACCCTTTCGTAGACCACAATGCCACCAACAGTAATCTTTTAATGCTTCTCCAGGCATTATTGCTTTCTCTTGTTAAGAATATCCGAAATTTTACCAAGGTAAAACAGGCAAAGATCTTGAGCGAAGAATAAGTGAACACTAAAACTATAGATATACTTGGGAATCCATTACAATCTAATCTGATTTCTTGCCTTTCGTCATCAGTTGAATTGGAAAGGAAGAGGTCCGAATCACAGTCAAAAAAAAAAAAAAAAAAAAAAAAAAAAAAAAAAAAAAAAAAAAAAAAAAAAAAACTTCTGGGATGGCCAGCGGGGTATGGATGGTCCTTCTTCCTGTAGTGGGAAAAGTTCTTCCATGGATTAGTTGACCTTGGCCGACCTTCAAAATCACGATCGCTATCCATTTTTCTTTTATTTCCTGCGTGCGAGGTTGAATTCTCTTTAAAAGCTGTGTTTGTTTTATCACACACACACAAACGCACACACACACACACACACACACACACACACATACACACACACACACAAACATATATATATATCCGTCTCCAGTTATATGGCTTGTAAAACATGTCTATTTCGGTTTGAATGAATTTTATATCTCGCATATTTAGTGTTAAATAACATGTAATGAGTGTCTTAGTTCTTAATTAGAAATACAGCCACACCCCAATGATAGCCATAGATGGAAAAAAAAAACAAATTTGCTTCATTGACTGAAAATGATATTAACATCATCACAAATCACAAATACTAATAATCTCAGCATATCGTACTTGACTTTGCCCTTGCATAAGCAATTATTTTTTTATGAAAAGACAATGAGCTTCGTGTTATAGATTGAGATCTCCAGACTACAATTTTGATTTTTTTTTCTATATTTTTTTTAAGAATTCGTACTCTGATGTACTCTGATTTTTTTTTTCTTTTTTTTTTTTAAATCCTTACGGCTTCATTGCTCTTCACTGTTTATTTCAAGAAAAGTCTTTTGGTCTTCTTGACATAATGCAATAGCATGAGGCAACGATCATTTTATAACAGTACACTCCAGGATACGAAGCAGTTCAGTTACATCATCTTCAATTATGTGGTTCTAAATAGATTCTTTGAGTTGACTCTTGGTGCATCGTTATTTTCCCTTGTATTTTGATATCCAGGATCTTGTGAAGTTTCCTTTCCATTGTTTCACTGATTTTTTCTTTTTTTTTTTTCAATCTCTGTCATACTAAAGGATCAAGGAATTATGAAAATAGCCTTATCTTTATTACTTTGCTGTAAATCTGATGGTTCCTGGTTCGTTAGTTTCCTTTGTATTCTGCTATCCAGGATCTTGTGAAATATCTTTTTTATTCTGTCTCTGTCACACTGAAGGATAAAGGAATGATGAATTATTACTTTGTTGCACATCTCTTTTCCATGGTTTGTGTTTGCATTTCATTTCGAATTCATATATTCCCACTGAGGGCACTGGTAATTTGTTTATCGTTCTTGTATATTCAGTGGCTAATCACACGTCGTTTTCCAAACTCGATATCCGACCTTGAATTACTTAATGTCATTATCATTACCATTATCATCATCATTATCATTATCGTTATCATTATCATCATTATTATCATCATTATTATCATTATCTTTATCATCATCATCATTTTCATCATCATCATCATCATCA
>BOPN01002874.1:100000-102500 GCA_017312705.2 Penaeus japonicus | reverse complement strand
CAGATTTTCAACAGCTTGACAACATTTGAAAATGTTGATGCTCAGATTTCAATTAGTCTTTTTTCGAGCGTTGGACATGTTGTAACTGCAGTACTATGGAAGTCTTTGGTATGCATTGAAAATTTATTCACTAAAGGTAACATTGCAACTAAATTACGTCACAACTTTTGCATCAGCTGATCTATCTGTGTTATATGTTCTTCTCTTAATTTTCTGAAATTCAGAAGTGAGAATTTTTTAAAGAGGCATTGTAGCTTTGGCTCCATCAATGTCTCTCGATTGAAACTGAGAACACATGATGTCAACATGAGGCATTACTTTGGAAAAAAAACTCAATTCTCTTAATGCCAATTGCTCTGGATCCATCCAGTATCTCTTGAGTTAGGTGCTTCGAGATCGCTGCAACATTCAGTCAGTGCATCTTTCATCTCATACACAGCCACAGCATCGCCTGTTCTGCTCTTGTTGCAGATGGCCTTGGAATTCGATGGACAACAATATTCTCTATTGCAGCCATTCTTTGAGGATATATTGCCAAAAAAAAAAAATAATAATAAAAAATAATAATAATAATAATAAAAAAATAATAATAATGATAATAATAAAATAATAATAATAAATAAAAATTATATTCCTGCCGAGCTGTTAAAAATACTCGAATATTAGTATTCTGTTATGTTGCCTGTTCAAGAATCAAGTTTATTTAGTGTGCATAACAGTGCATAAAGAGAGCATTGGTAAACACTTCTTTTAGTTTAGTTTGCACACCTTTGTTTACACCACTTAGAGCAGCTGCACCATCATAATCAAAGCAATGAGCTTATGTGGAAAATCACCAATTAATTCTGAAGCTCTTTCAGAAATACCCTTGATAAAGCTTCTATTGTCTTATGGATAAAAAAAAGAAAAAAGGAAAAAAATCAGAATCTCTCAACAGGCTTTCCTTTTATGTTCTCTTTTAGATTAATTACGAGCTGTGTTTTGTCATAGATATCCGTTGTTTCATCGCACATAACTACGAAATATTCTGCCTTATTTACCTCTTTCTTGATTTTATTTTTGCAGTTTTCTAACATAGATTCTAAAAGTTCATTCTGTATTGATTTTGATATCCTTTAATTAAACACTGTAGCATCAAAGGCCCCGAAATACCCTAGTGTATTTAGAGCTCATGGTTGCATCACGTCCTCTGAGTAGGTGCTCAAATTTCCCGTTTTCTTTTCAGTTATTCTTTATTCTCGTTTTCTTTGCTTCTTCTTTATTCTCGTTTTCTTTGCTTCTTCTTTATTCTCGTTTTCTTTGCTTCTTCTTTATTCTCGTTTTCTTTGCTTCTTCTTTATTCTCGTTTTCTTTGCTTCTTCTTTATTCTCGTTTTCTTTGCTTCTTCTTTATTCTCGTTTTCTTTGCTTCTTCTTTATTCTCGTTTTCTTTGCTTCTTCTTTATTCTCGTTTTCTTTGCTTCTTCTTTATTCTCGTTTTCTTTGCTTCTTCTTTATTCTCGTTTTCTTTGCTTCTTCTTTATTCTCGTTTTCTTTGCTTCTTCTTTATTCTCGTTTTCTTTGCTTCTTCTTTATTCTCGTTTTCTTTGCTTCTTCTTTATTCTCGTTTTCTTTGCTTCTTCTTTATTCTCGTTTTCTTTGCTTCTTCTTTATTCTCGTTTTCTTTGCTTCTTCTTTATTCTCGTTTTCTTTGCTTCTTCTTTATTCTCGTTTTCTTTGCTTCTTCTTTATTCTCGTTTTCTTTGCTTCTTCTTTATTCTCGTTTTCTTTGCTTCTTCTTTATTCTCGTTTTCTTTGCTTCTTCTTTATTCTCGTTTTCTTTGCTTCTTCTTTATTCTCGTTTTCTTTGCTTCTTCTTTATTCTCGTTTTCTTTGCTTCTTCTTTATTCTCGTTTTCTTTGCTTCTTCTTTATTCTCGTTTTCTTTGCTTCTTCTTTATTCTCGTTTTCTTTGCTTCTTCTTTATTCTCGTTTTCTTTGCTTCTTCTTTATTCTCGTTTTCTTTGCTTCTTCTTTATTCTCGTTTTCTTTGCTTCTTCTTTATTCTCGTTTTCTTTGCTTCTTCTTTATTCTCGTTTTCTTTGCTTCTTCTTTATTCTCGTTTTCTTTGCTTCTTAAAAAAAAGAAGAAGAAAATAAAATTGTCGAACAGTATGAAACTTCTATTTTTGTCTTGTCATAATTTCAAAATTAATTGAAAATACCTATAAACACATTTTCTTTATATCATACCACACATTATTTGCACATCATATTATATGCAATTCCTCTCAAGACATCACTTCTTGAATACATAGATAAAATACATTACCCCGATGAAGCAATATAGCTAAAAGGCATTCGAAAAACTCTAGTATGTTCCTGTGTTTTCCTTCGTTCTTTTGTTTTCGAATTGTTCAGCATGAATCCTTCACATGAACAATGACATATAGATACGATACATAATGTAAAAAAACAGCGCAATATTCTATATTTTTGATATTTCATGTCTCTAGTCGCAGCT
>BOPN01002874.1:92500-95000 GCA_017312705.2 Penaeus japonicus | reverse complement strand
TAAACATTTATTGAACAGTGAACATCGGATATCAGGAACTCGTGACCTTGTTTAGTTAATAATTTGTATTTTTTTTTCTTTTCTCTCTCTCTCTCTCTCTCTCTCTCTCTCTCTTTCTCTCTCTCTCTCTCTCTCTCTCTCTCTCTCTCTCTCTCTCTCTCTCTCTCTCTCTCTCTCTCTCTCTCTCTCTCTCTCGCTCTCTCTCTCTCTCTTTTATTATTATTATTTTTTAATTTTATTCAGCGTGTGAATTATTATTGCTGAAACTAACAGATGAACGAAAACTTTAAAAGACACATATGAACACACTGAAAACACACACATACATACACACACAGACAAACAAACACATGCAGAAACAAAGTGACTAATAAATAAACACACATCCTAAAACAAACGAAGAAACAAACAGGTTTGTGTGTGTGTGTGTGTGCGCGTGTGTTTGTGTGTGTGTGTGTGTGTGTGCGTGTTCGTGTGCGTGTCTGTGTGTGTGTGTGTGTGTGTGTGTGTGTGTCTGTGCGTGTGCGTGTGTCTGTGTCTGTATGTGTGTGTGTGTGTGTGTTTGTGTCTGTATGTGTGTGTGTGTGTGTGTGCGTGTCTGCGTGTGTGTGTGTGTGTATGTATGTGTGTGTGTGTGTGTGCGTGTGCGTAGGTTACTCGGATGCTACACCGTGTCCCAAACCACACCAGAAAGCGAAGAAATCCTCCCCGACCATATCAGTCACAGACCGTGTCCTCACTTCTCCAGCCCCTTCCACTTGTGCCACAGCAACAATTACCACCACCACCATTACTACTACTACTACTACTATCAACAGCACCACTAACCATCACCAACAACAATCACCACCACCACTAACAACAACCACTAACCACCACCACCAACCACCACTACAAACAATAACCACCACTAACAACCACCACCATGAACAACCACCACCAGCCACCCCCACAACCACCTACCACAACCACCAACTACCACCACAAACAACCACCACTACCACCAACCACAATCACAAACAACCACCACCACCAACCATCACTACAAACAATAACCACCACTAACAAACACCACCACAACCACCACCAGCCACCACCACAACCACCAACTACCACCACAAACAACCACCAACCACCACTACCACCAACCACAATCACAAGCAACCACCACCACTACTTACCACAACCACAAACCACCACTACCACCTCTAACCATCACAACCACCACCACCACTAACCACTACCAACCACCACCACCAACCACAAACCACAAGCCACCACCACTACCACCTACCACAACCACTAACCACCACTACCACAACCAACCACTACCTACCACAACCCCCACCACAAACAACCACTAACCACCACCAACAACCACAACCAGCCACCACCAACTACCACCACCAACAATAACCACAAACCACCCCTACGACCACTAACCATCACAACCACCACCACCACTACTCTGATCCCACTCCTAACCCCAAGAGAGAAACCCATATAAACAAAGAGAGAGAGAGAGAGAGAGAGAGAGAGAGAGAGAGAGAGAGAGAGAGAGAGAGAGAGAGAGCTAGAGAGAGAGAGAGAGAGAGAGAGAGAGAGGGATAAATAAATAAAAGAAAGAACAAGCAATAAAGAATCAAAGCCCCTTATTGAGACACATATAAGGGAATCGACTTCTTCTATAAAGCCAAAAGTAATCTATAAGACACTTTAATTAATGGATTTTCTTGTTTTGATTGTGATGAGCTAATTCATTGTTGTTGTAATGCCTTTGACTGTATTAATGGGATTGTTATTTGTAGCATTATCTTTATTTTTATTATTATTATTATCATTATTATCATTGTCCTTATCAGCGTTGTTATTATGATTATTGCTATCATTATCATTATTACTATTATTATCATTATTATTATCATTACTACCATTACCATTATTATCATCATTACTATCCTTATTATTATAATGAGGAGGAGGAGGATTGTCATTATTAATACTATCCTCATTTTTGCCATTGGTGTCATTATTATCATTACTATTATCTTAATCATCATCCTTTTTTATATCATCATTATTGTTATGATGATGATAATTCCTTCTTATTATAGTCATCATTGTCAACATTTTTATTATCATCATTATAATGATTATAATTTATATAATTATTATTATCTCTATAATTGTTATCATTATCATTACCATTATTATCATAATGATAATGATGATAATAATAATAATATTATTATTATCATTGATATTGTTATTATCATCATCATTATCATTGCAAATATTTTCAACACTACTATGATTATTGTCATTAATATCACGACTACTATCAATATCATCCTTATCATTATCATCACTATTATTTATATTGTTATTGTTACCATTATTGCATCATTGCAACTATTATCATTATCACTTTTATCATCATTACTTCTAGTATCATTATCCTTATTCATAATTATTATCTTTATTATTATTATTATTACCA
>BOPN01002874.1:72500-77500 GCA_017312705.2 Penaeus japonicus | reverse complement strand
CTTTTTCTCTTATCTATTTATTCTTTTTTTTTATTATTATTATTTTTATTTTTTTGGTAAGTCATTCTGTATTGGTCCCTTTCATTCTAAATATTTGTTTCCATCACATTTAACAGCCTGTGTGTGTGTGTCTATATTTCATAATTGATTTGGGGGAGATGTGTTCCATTTGTGTTAAAAAGGTGTAGCCAGTGTCATAGGAATTGGGTATATGTGTTGTCTCTAGACACCGTGATTTTCGTATGAATGTTTTCGTGTGTGTGTGTGTGTGTGTATGTTTGGTGTGTGTGTGTTTGGTGTATGTGTGTGTGTGTGTGTGTGTATGTTTGGTGTGTGTGTGTTTGGTGTATGTGTGTGTTTGGTGTGTGTGTGTTTGGTGTATGTGTGTGTTTGGTGTGTGTGTGTGTATGTGTGTGTGTGTGTCAGCATATAAACTCTCCCCAGACACAAAAACACACACATACATCCACAGCACCGCCCCCCCTCACCCCTCACCCCAACCCCCTCGGAGAACACTCACGGATCGGTCACCAAGATGCTGAACGGTGCACGGGAGGAAAGCCGAGTGTCCGACGCGCCCTGTGACGTTCGAGGGCGTGTCACCGTAACGAGGCTGTGTCGCTGCGCCGGCGGGGTTGCTGTCGTCTTGCCACCACTGGGTCGACGACGGGGAGGCTGGGGCGGAGGTCGTGGCGCTCTCGTCGGCGGCTGGAGGGGAGGGGGGGGTAGGAGGGGGGGAGAGAAAAATGGGGTTGAGTCGTTGGTTTATTTCGAAGAATTGTATTGATATACATATACTTACATGCATACAAATATGTGTGTGTGTATATATATATGTATATATATATATATATGTGTGTGTGTGTATATATATATATATATATATACATACATATATATATATATCTATATATATATATATATATGTATATATATATATATATATATATATATATTTATGAATATATATATATATATATATATATATATATATATATATATATATATATATATATATATATATATATATATATATGTGTGTGTGTGTGTGTGTGTTTACATATATGCATGTGTGTATCTATATATACAATCATAGACTGAAAGATAGATATATAAATAGATTAACAGATAGACAGTTAATTAGATATATTGACAGATAGATAGATAGATAGATAAATTCACAGATAAATGGATAGATATATGGACAGATATATTGATGAATAAATACAAATGGCATTACCAATATCAATATCAGAATCCCAGAATTCCATCAAAAACAAAGCACTTTTCTTTTAAGTGAATGAGGAGAAAATTGGCGCCATGATTCAGTCACCAAGAAAGAAAAGGGAGAGAAAAGACATGAAATTATATGGCATGTCAAATAAGCTTCACACTTTCTTTATATTTTCTAACGTGCCAGTATTTTTTTTTTTTTTTTTTTTTTTTTTTACGTTGCTCCTTTCTCTCTTTCTCTCTCTCTCTCTCTGTCTTTCCCTCTATCTCATCTTATTTCTCTCTTTCTCTCTCTCACCCTCTCTCTTCTTATTTCTCTCTTTCCCTCTATCTCTTCTTATATCTCTCTTTCTCTCCTTCTCTCCTTCTCTCTCTCTCTCTCTCTCTCTCTCTCTCTCTCTCTCTCTCTCTCTCTCTCTCTCTCTCTCTCTCTCCCTCCCTCTCTCTCCATCCCTCTCTCTCCCACCCTCTTTCTCTCTCTCTCCTTTTCCCTCACTCTCCTCCCAATTTTCTCTCTCTCCATTCTTCTCCTTCTCCCTCCCAGAGAAGTTGATTAAGTAAAAAAAAATAATAAATAAAAAAATAAATAAATAAATAAAAATAAAAACTTTTAAACAAGTTTCCCCTTTGTACACACCTGAGCTGGTTATCAAAACTTTCTCAGTGTAGTCAACACCACCAGGCGAGGCAAGATAATGTCCTTAGGAAACCTTTATATGCAAGAGGAGCAAAGTTTGTTATGATGAAATGGGCAGAAATAAGATGTTGTTTATGGTCACTCAGTGTTATGTGGTTTACATTATGTAGTGTGATGGCTGGGACTCTGTTTCTGAAGGTGTGGAATAAATTCCTGTGTATTTGAGTTGTGTCAGTGTGTTAAAGGGTTGTATTATGTATGTTGTTGATTATGTTTTCCTTTGTGATGTGTGATTTGTTAGTAGAAAGAGATTAAATTTGTGTCATGTAATCTTGACATGGATTAATACATAATATCATGAAGTGAAAAAATAGATTTGACATTCGACATGTGTATTGGCGTCATGTCATCTGTTCCCAGCTTGTCATATATTATTAGATCATAATGAGGTAGATATTCTCTTATGCTATTACTTTTGAAAATTGAACACCCCGTAAGGAGAAACGTAACTGATGAATACAACTTATTTTTCAAACAGGCACGACAAATCTATCAAAACAGAATAATTACTTTCCGAGTTGATTTTAAAAATAGAAAACCCATCTCAATATTCATACACAGTGAAGAAAATACACGATACAATTCAAAATACAATTCAAAATACAACACAAAACGCATGCAAAATAATATGATGTAAATGTCGCAGTGTAAATTGCCCTCGGAATTCTGTATTTGGGTCGAGAAGAGAAATGTCAAGTGTCCAAGTGGCAGCCGAGATAGGGTTGCCTGGAGAGTGCCATTCAAGGAAGTGGAACGCTAGCACTGTGAACCAGAAGATGCCAGATAAGCTCAAATTATTCATTTATGTATCTGTCTGTTTATGAATTCATCATGTTGTTGTTTCCTTGTTGTTTATATTGATATTGATATCATTATTATATTATGTAATGAATAACATTACTAAGAAAACAAACAAGGGAATAAGGTGTATGAGAAGACATAATCAAAAAATCATATATATAATTCCATATACAAAGACCAAAGAACCACAAAAAAATAAATAAATAATAATAATAATAATAAATAAATAAATAAATAGAAAATAAATACAAATGATAATAAAAATTAGATACATAAAGATTAAAAATAAAGCACAAAAAAAAGAGTAACAAAAATAAATAAATAAAGATTAAAAATAAAACAAAAAAAGAGTAAAACCATATACAAATCTCAACACATCAATTAGAAAAAAAAAAGTAAATACACTCACTCCAAGAACTAGCTCTAGTGGAATACTGACACGTGAAATAAGACAAGAAATCTAACAAGACTGTCGTGAATCTTGCTTGTTAAGGTGAGCTATCATGCAGATATAATTCGTCTCGGGGTCAATTTAAAGTCTCTTGCCCGCCCCGCCCCCCTCCCCCCCTTCGCTACCATCCTCTTAACTTAACAATAGATGGATATAATTGCATGAAAATGATATGATGTTGCAATGCGGGAGGTCTAGCCAGATTAGCCAGTGTTGCGGAAATAGGAAATGGGATTATTAGGGATTGTGATTTAGGGATCATTATCATCATCATCATCATCATTATTATTATTATTATTGTTACTGTTATTATCATTATTATTATTACTGTTATTATCATTATTATTATTACTGTTGTTATCATTATTATTGTTACTGTTATTATCCTTATTATTGTTACTGTTATTATCCTTATTATTGTTACTGTTATTATCCTTATTATTGTTACTGTTATTGTCATTATTACTGTTATTATCTTTATTATTGTTACTGTTATTGTCATTATTACTGTTATTATCATTATTATTATTACTGTTATTATCATTATTATTATTACTGTTGTTATCATTATTATTGTTACTGTTATTATCCTTATTATTGTTACTGTTATTGTCATTATTACTGTTATTATCATTATTATTATTACTGTTATTATCATTATTATTATTACTGTTATTATCATTATTATTATTACTGTTGTTATCATTATTATTGTTACTGTTATTGTCATTATTACTGTTATTATCATTATTATTCTTATTATCATTATTATTATCTTTATCATCACTTTATTATTATCATTATTATCATCCTTATCATTATTATTATTAGTATTGTTCTTATCATCATAATCATTCTTATCAGTATCACTCTTTTCATCATTATCACCAATATCATTATCAGCATCATTATTATCAATAACGGTATTACTATTGTCCTTATTATCATTATCCTCATCATGATTAACATTAATGATTATTATCATTGTATTAGCTTTATTTCTTTGATAATCTTATTATGATCATTATCATGGTCATCCTTACCATCATTATGCTATTACCATTATCATCATTATCATTATTTTTTATCATTATCAATACCATCATTATTATCAGTATTGCACTATCATTAGGATCATGAATTAAATAAATATAACTAAATTATTGATACTTTTGTTACACTGAAAAATACTTGCATACTTACATAAAATATTTACATGATACTTAAATACTTACATACTTACATAAAATTATTACATACATAACTAAATACTTACATGCTTCTATAAAACACTTACATGAAATATTTGCATACATACTTGAATACATACATACCTACATGTATTACTTACATAGACATATAAGTACTTACATACTTAAATAATGTCAAATCAACACATTTAAAAGAAGAAAGTCATAAAAGAAGAAAGTCATAAAAATAATAAGAATTATATAATGATCAGAAAAGAAAAATTAATTCGTTAGCATCGACAGACGCCATAAATTACAGTCATCAAATTCTAATCAACACTTATCGGATTTTTTTTCTTTCTTTTTTTTTTTTTTTTTTTTCTTTTTTACTTCTCTCATTTGGAATTCATTTTGTCACGGTTGTTTTTTTGTCGCTTTCTTCTTTCCCCTTATTATTATTATTTTTTTTTTTTCTCTCTCAATTGAAATTCATTTTGTCATGGTTGTTTTTGTTGCTTTCTTCTTTCTCCTTATTTTTTTTTTTTTTTCTTCGCAATCTCTTTTTTTGTGTAATGGACTTTCATCAAGGGGTTGCTCGTCAACAAATTGATAATATCATTCCGAATAA
>BOPN01002874.1:40000-42500 GCA_017312705.2 Penaeus japonicus | reverse complement strand
ACAAGCCCTTTATGAAACTTCACATACACACACACACAGATACTCAAAAATCTCTGATAATAAGAAGAGCTTAAAGATTTACTTTTTTTTTCCAAGAAGGAATAACCTTTGAATTTCTGCGACCCACGGATAAGATCATCTGAAATCTTAAGATGCAAGACGCAATGAGAGCAACCATTTCTACGCAAATCCCTTTCGATGTGTGCTTGCAACATCAGGATTCAGCTTTATCTGAGACACGGGGATCATGACTTGCAAAACACAAATTCACACACACGCATGCACACACACACACGCACGCACACACGGACACACGTACGCACGCACACATACACACTCACGACACACACACACACACATATACACACTCTTATATATATGTATATAAATATATATATATATATATATATATATATATATATATATATATATATATTTATATTACATTATATATACTCTATATATATAATTATATATATATATATATATATGTATATATTCATTCATTGTGTGTTTATAAATATATATATATATAGTTATATAATATATAAATATATATATACATATATATTCATATATCATATATGTATATATATATATATATATATATATATATAAATATTCATATATATATATATATATATATATATATATATATATATATATATATATATATATATGTATTTATATACATATATATATATAAATACAAATTTTACCTCCTTGACCGGGACTCGAACCCGAGCCGTCAGATTTGGCAGACCCAACCCTGAAACCAATAGACCACATGACCCACTAAAAGAATTGTCTAACCAGACGCCTTACAACCGTCATGGAAATTACCTATATGCTCATAGCAGAACAGTGATAGCGAGGTTTTACGGACAATTCCCGCGGGCACTTGGCAGCAATGAATCAGAAATTCAAGTCACAAATCATTATCTATGTGAGAATGATGGTAGAATGCAGTAATGCATTTAATATATAAATACAAATTTTACCTCCCTGACCGGGACTCGAACCCGAGCCGTCAGATTGATAGTCCCCTGATTTGGGACTTGAATTTCTGATTCAAAGCTGCCGAGTGCCCACGGGAATTGTCTGTAAAACCTCGCTATCACTGTTCTGCAATGAACAAATAGGTAATTTCCATGATGGTTGTAGGACGTCTGGTTAGACAATTATTTTAGTGGGTCGTGTGGTCTATTGGATTCAGGGCCGGGTCTGTCAATCTGAGTCCCGGTCAGGGAGGTAATATTTGTATTTCTATATTAAATGTGTTACTGCATTCTACCATCTTTCTCATACACACACACACACATATATGTATATATATATATATATTTTTTTTTTGTATATATATCTATCTATTTATATGTATATATGTATATATATATATATGTATATATATATATATATGGACATTCATTTCTAAATATTTGGATGCATTACAGTCACAGTCATATTAAATCGTCATGAAATGCTAATTTTCTTATTGCACGTACGATATCATCAACATTATTTTTAAATCGAATATACCAGCTTTTAGCGTCAATAACTGAAATGAATAAGAATATTAATCTGAATTAGCTTCCAATAATTCAAACCGCGTGCGTAAAATAAACAAGGAAATGAAAACGGGGTCCACATTTCTGCTTCCATGGATTCGCTCCTTCACCGCAAGATCTCTTAGCAATGGGTGGATTCTGCTGGGTATATTGGATATAAGGATATATTCAATAGATAAAGTAATGTAATATATTCCAAGATGTGCATAAGGGCGAGGGCATCATAGTCAGTTGAGGATTTAGAATTTTTCGTCCGCCACAACAGATGATTGGCCAGTGACGTCACCGGATGCGACGCCATTTTCCCAGTCTTTGCCTCTAACGGTTTTTATATTTTGATTTACATTAAGAGAAAGTGAATAAGGTAGTCATAATGGTTGCCTAGGTTATTATCTGGTATGATATAAGGAAATAAAGTGAAGGATATAAGTGCTACGGACAACGGTCATATTTTTTTTATTTGTGTTTATTAAGGTAAGTTGAGAAAATATCACAAGTAAAGGGAACCTAATGTAAAATTTCATTCAGTAAGGGAGTAAAACAAATGGACACTCATGGTTTTGTAATTGATTAAAGAAACAAAACTAAAACGATATGACCATGGGGAAAAAAAGAAACTAATTGATGGATTCAGAGACTGATCATTTATAATTAGTAGACACAACTAGAAGCTAATTGTTTCGAAGCTGTTTGTGTGTGTGTGTGTGTGTGTGTGTGTGTGTGTGTGTGTGTGTGTGTGTGTGTGTGTGTGTGTGTGTGTGTGTGTGTGTGTGTGTGTGTGTGTGTGTGTGTGTGGTGCCTTACCTAATCAATAAAAGAAAAAGGGGAAATAGTAATTTTCTTACTATAACCTATACATTATAAGAAGGACCCAGCCACACCTACGTGCCTTTAAAGACCAACAAGCCCACTACCATTTTTTTACATGATTT
>BOPN01002873.1:174364-176864 GCA_017312705.2 Penaeus japonicus | reverse complement strand
CATATATGCAGACACAAACACACATACACAAACACGTAAGTAAACACAGGTACACCCACAGCTACAAACACGTACACACACCCAACATAAACATATACACCAACACACACACACACACAAACACATACACCAACACACACACACACACAGAAACACAAACACAAACAAACAATCCAAAAAAAGCTTCAAGGAAATATTTATAATGGATATAGATAAACCTGAGCCTCTGCAATCAAATCAACTTTCAACAACAACATCAACAACAACAGCAACAACAAAAATAAACAAAAGAAACGAAACTCCAACAACTGTTCTGTAAAACATATTTGACGAAGAAATCACAGCCTCGGGAATAAGCAAGAAGGGGAAACACGTGAGGGGAAGTGAGGGGAAAATCTACTTTATAGGAGAGAGTTAATTTGAAAAGGAAAGGGTTATCTCCCGGTGGCTGGAGGAAAAAAATGATACTAATTATTAAACGTAATACGCACTCCACGAGGGTAGGAAAAAATTATTTTAACGAGATTAGTAACAAAATTAAGACCCGCGTCCAAGTATATATGTGGCCATCGTGTAAATGGAAATGTTGATAGAGATATACAGAGACTAGAAGAGAAGAGGGAGAGAGAAGGATGGTGAAGGAGAGAGGGAGGGAAGTGAAGAAAGCAGTAGATAGAGGGAAGGGAGAGATAAAGAGGGAGGGAGGGATAGAGAAAGGGAGAGAAAGAGAGAGAGATAGAGAGAGAGAGAGAGAGAGAGAGAGAGAGAGAGAGAGAGAGAGAGAGAAAGAATGAGAAAGAGAAAGAAAGAGAGGAAAGGGGAGCAAAAGAGATAAAGAGAGGGAATGAGAAGAGAGAAATGGAGGGATGTGGGAGGAGTGAAGAGAACAAAATGATAGACATGGTAAGTAGATAGGTCAATAAGCACACACACACACACACACACACACACACACACACATACACACACACACACACAGTCTCCGAAAGGTCACAATCTTCCATCGTTAAATAATTTGAATAGATTACCCACATTACAGACGTCATTCAAAACCCAACAAACTAAATTATGCTACTTTCAAGAACGTGGATACGCAACGTTAATTGTCAAGGAAATACGATATGACAATTATTGTTGAAACCGTTCAATTGCTTTGATTTAAACAAGAGTGCGATTATAACAAGCAAACCGTACGATATTGTCTCTGGGAACCAAGGAATGTACGATAATTTTCCTGGAAATCGGGTCGTACGATAATTTCCCTGGGACATGAGTCGGGTTTCTTTTGTTTTTGTTTTTGCTTTCTCTCTCTCTCTCTCTCTCTCTCTCTCTCTCTCTCTCTCTCTCTCGCTCTATCATTGGCACCATCACCAGCATTAAACACGTGTTGATTTGTCGAGATATATTCAGAGATCAGTCTTTACTTTGCAGTCTAAGTATTGATTTGATGTGTTTTTTTTCTATGATTTTTTTCTAATGATTGTCGTGTGTTAAGCATTTCGCAGGAATGTGAAAGATTCCACTACTTTCATCACCCTCATCACCACCTACAATCACCACCATCACCACCACCACCACAACTTTCATCACCCTCCCCGCCACCTACAATCACCACCATCATCATCACCACAATCACCACCACCACCACAACTTTCATCACCACTACTTTCATCACCCTCCTCGCCACCTACAATCAGCACCATCATCACCACCACCATCGCTGTCCGCCTCCTTCCCCATTCCCTCTCCCTCCCCCGTCTCTCCCTATCTCTCCCGCCCCATCTCTCTCTGTTTCCACACCGAAGATTCGGCGAGAGAGCAGAGAGAGCAGGTAAGGAGAGGCAATGTGTCTTACCTCTAATCAATGTGGGATTTATTGATGACTCGATTCGCTGGTGGTTCGAAGTCTCATCAAGCGCTT
Source organism: Penaeus japonicus (assembly GCA_017312705.2). NCBI lineage: Eukaryota > Metazoa > Arthropoda > Malacostraca > Decapoda > Penaeidae > Penaeus > Penaeus japonicus. The sequence continues at coordinate 174,943 of BOPN01002873.1, read as the reverse complement.
TGGCGTGAATGCGAGGTCGAATTTCGAACCTCTTCTGCAAGATGGGTATGGTGATGATGGTGGTGATGATGGTGGTGATGATGGTGGTGATTTCGTGAGTGATTATACTGGGGATGACTAGGGGTGATGGTGATTATGATGGATGGAAGTGAGGATGATGGGCACTGGGGTGATGGTGATGATGATTGGAAGTGATGATATATATGTACACACACACACACACACACACACACACACACACACACACACACACACACAGTCTCCGAAAGGTCACAATCTTCCATCGTTAAATAATTTGAATAGATTACCCACATTACAGACGTCATTCAAAACCCAGCAAACTAAATGATGCTACTTTCAAGAACGTGGATACGCAACGTTAATGGTCAAGGAAATACGATATGACAATTATTGTTGAAACCGTTCAATTGCTTTGATTTAAACAAGAGTGCGATTATAACAAGCAAACCGTACGATATTGTCTCTGGGAACCAAGGAATGTACGATAATTTCCCTGGGACACAAGTTGTTGTTGTTGTTGTTGTTTTTTATTTTCATTGCTCCCGCATGACTAATATT
>BOPN01002873.1:169364-171864 GCA_017312705.2 Penaeus japonicus | reverse complement strand
GACTAAATACCGACTTATTTATAGACTAATAATTGCTACGTCTATCAAAGAATGCTCTAGCAAGATCTAAACACCTTGTAACAGCAACGATGTTGAGTTTGTTTCTCTCAATTTCAATTCAAATGACTCATGTTTACCTAATTCCTTATTTTCGTACCAAGCACAGTCAGTCACGACCTATGCCATTGACCACTAACATTTGTCAGATGTAAATAATTTCACAATGCTTGTAAATCAAGAGAAATCTACACAACTATACTATATATTAAAACACGTCATATAGTTCACTTATTTGGTCATCAGTATGGAAGGTACATAAGCTTAATACACACTAAAATAAGTTTCAACTTATTTTAGTGTATATTAGTGTTAGAATCAACCGTAAACAGGCAAACAACCACAAGACTTACCCCCCCCCTCCCTTACCCCACTTACAGGGCCAAAATGAGCCCAAGGTTAAGAAATAAACACTTCAAACAGCACGACAAAAAACAAGCACCAATATCTTTCTCCTATCTCTTCTTTCGAGAAATCTGATTCTCTAGTTATCTTTATCATCATCATGTGTTTCAAACTCAAACTTCCAAATCTATTATATAAACCTACAAAAAAAAAAAAAATCTTAAGTCCTAAACCATGCGCCCGAAAAAAGACAAAAAAACATGAATAATACATAGAAACAAAACAAGTTAACATACGGAAACATTTATCTTCACTATAAAGGGTAGCTGGGTATACAACAAGCTCTTTTGACACATTGTAACCGACCTTAAATGAGCAGATTTAGGAACAGATTTCGAGGTACCTCTTGCATTAATTTCGTAAATAGTACCTTCATTTAGTCAGCTGTCCTTGTTCCCACTACACTAGAGTGGTTAATAAATGAGGCATACTCATCCTGCATGCTGTATATTAACTATGCCATCTACAATTCCGTTACATTCATAGGGAGCTAAGCTTTCGAATATTTCGTGTCACAGACAGAAAAGGTAATGCTCGAGAAATGACATGTTGTCAACCTCATATAAACCTCACGTCTCAAAAGGTAGAAATAATAAGTATATCTCTTTTTCTCTCTCTGTTTCTGTCTGTCTGTTTGTCTGTCTGTCTGTTTCGCTCTCTCTCTCTCTCAAATAGTAACACGTTATATTGTCATGAACAATTATTGACTAGTTATTGTTGGTGTTATTTTTAGAAAGTGTCAGTAGTCATTTATCTGTTACAAACAAAACCTCTCATATATTGCAGAAGTATCCGTAAATGATAAAACATTACATAACAAAACCATACTTAATGTACACCAAAGATTTTGTCCTGACTACAGTACCGGTACTTTCTTTGTAAAAAAAAAAAAAAAAAAAATATATATAAATATAATAAAAAATGTATATATATACACACACACACATATATATATATATATATATATATATATATATATATATATATATATATATATATATATATATATATATATATATATAATAAATAAAGAAAACATACACTTGTTGGGTGTGTAAAATGGCAGAAAACAAAATTAACTGTTTAAAGATGAAAGAAAAAAAAGAGTAACAAGGGTCGATGATAACGAACAAAAAAAAAGAAAAAAAATCCATGTGGATGTAAATAAATGTAATTTACTTTCCGAATGTTGGTCCAGTTATTTGAAAGATATAATTTATTTCAACGTTTGAATTCTATCTATATCCTCAAATCTAACCAGCTTTATAAAGCTTTCCAGCCAAATCATTGATAAAAAAATATATACTAGCATAAAACAGTTTCCCTATTCTCTCGTTTTATATCGTTTTATTTATATCATATACTTATCTAAAACGATTTTACTCGTATATGGAAAGTGACAACCTATTAGACCACCAGCTCGCGACGAGAAGAAGAAGAAGAAGAAGAAGAAGAAGAAGAAGAAGAAGAAGAAGAAGAAGAAGAAGAAGAAGAAGAAGAAGGAGGAGGAGGAGAAGAAGAAGAAGTAGAAAACATGATAACTTACAAAGGTTAATGTTAGAACAAGGCAGTACTCAATTAACAATTACTTTGAAATGGTTAAGTGCTGAATCGTCTATACTCGATAATGCTACCGTATGCTCACCACTTGTCCTTCCGAATAAGCACTTTGATCGTTAATTGTGGGTTTTCATTTGATTTCGGCTTTAGAGCGTTGTCGTTTAAAGGCGAAAACTAATTGTGGTAAAAAAAAAATCGATACTCGTTGCCAGTTATTACTATTTTTGTCTTTTTTTTTCTTTTTTTTCACTTTAACGTGTAGATGAAAACTAAAACATGTCGCATTATTGGAACTGAAAAAAATGAGTATTTTTTAAAACTAGTTGTGTATATACATATATATATATATATATATATATATATATATATATATATATATATATATATATAAACACGAAAAAACATCGAAATCTGATGACAGAAAGAAAAGCGCATGGAATAACTATAAGATTAACAAACAAACAACTCCATTGTACCA
>BOPN01002873.1:146864-159364 GCA_017312705.2 Penaeus japonicus | reverse complement strand
CTGGAATTTTCACATTGCTAGAACTTGAAAGAAGAAGATGCCTTTCCACAACTGTATAATTTTTACATTATGGTGTATAGGAAATTATATAACCGGAATGCAGAATATGTCAATTTATTTTTTTGTCTTACCGTTTTTCCATCTTGTCTTTTTTTCTCTTTACTTAAATATCAAGCACAAACCATGGAAAAGAAAATATACATAACCTCCACCTCTGTCTCTAGGATGATTACATGGAAGCCCTCCAGCGGTTACACCAGACAGTCCTAAGAGCACACAAGGTGAATCCTCACCTGCGGTTTGAGGTCTTTATTCACAAGGTTGACGGCCTCTCTGACGACACCAAGATCGAAACCCAGCGCGACATCCACCAGAGGGCCAACGATGATCTAATTGATGCAGGTTATTGTGCTTTCGAGGTTTTATTATTTTGTTCTTCTTTTTTTTTTTTTTAGATTTTGATGTATTATAATGAGTATTATTATGAGTGTTTCTTTTATGGTTGTTGTTTTTGTTACTTTTTTTATAATCATTATTTGTCATCGTTGTCGCTTTTTTCGTCATCGTCTCCGTTGTCTTCATCTTTCATCATCGTCAACATGAACACTTGCCATCACCAATATCATCATCATCATCATCATCATCATCATCATCATCATCATATGGAAGAATGATCTCTTTCCAAGGTGACATTTCAATAAGCCTGTTGATACTCTTAAAAAAAAAAGAACTCTAAGCAATTATTACCCTTATTGATGTTAATCTTTTATCCACAGGCATGGAACAGATTCACCTGAGCTTCTATTTAACATCAATTTATGACCATAGCATATTTGAAGCCTTTAGTAAAGTTGTACAGAAGTTGATTCCTCAATTACCAACGCTGGAAAACCTCCTGAACATATTTATATCAGTAAGTCCATTTTTCTTTCATGTATAGCTTAGAGGTTGAAAATTTGAGACTTCTCTGTGATTTTTTTTTTTTTTTTATAATAATAATAATAATAATAATAATAATAATAATAGTAGGTTGCAAATTATGAATACCTTTTTGGTTTTCTATATGCCCATCCATCTGTTTATTTTGCCGTATCTATCTGTTATCTGGTTATCTGCCTGTCCTCAAAAGTGCAGTATTTTATTCCCTTTGAAGAAGAGCATATTTACAGTGCAAAGACTGAGATATTAAGCCCTTGGTTATAGGGTTCTACTGGACAGCTTTGTTTCACTGGTTCAGTTAGTGTTAGGTTTTTTATCTCTTTTTTTCTTAATGGAAAGAGTTCGATTTTTTTCCAATTGTATGGCACCAAGATGAAAAGATGTTTTCTTATTACTTATCCCGAGCAGGTGTGATGTGGATTTGAAATGCTGTATTATTGATACCACTGGTGTGCATGAGTTCAAGAGTGCTCTAAAAGATTGGTGAAAAGTGGTTTTTATTATTTCATTAGAAAATGAGGCTCTCTGCTGATTATATTGCTTTGATAGTAGTTTCAATTTTAACATAATTTGAAGAAAAAATTAATATAGATGCTTTAAAAATAAATGATATTTCAATGTTTATGGAGTCCCATATAGTTAAGAAAAAATAGGCAGTTGCTCTTTCAGTATAAATTTTTCCAACCAATATCCCATCTCTTTCAGAATTCTGGAATAGAAAAAGCTTTCTTGTTTGATGTACTCTCCAAAATCTACATAGCCACGGATTCTTCACCAGTAGACATGCAGAGCTATGAATTGTGTTGTGAAATGATAGATGTGGTTATTGATATCTCGGACATCTATGGGTGAGTATGATTCCTTTTTTTCATGTATGCGGTGTTTTGCTTTTGTTGTTGTGTGAATTACCAAATTAACCCATTGCAGATGGGGATAGATTTGCTTGCCCAGTCCCCAGCGCTGGCACTAGTATCATCTACATGGCACCTTACATGGGTTTTATTTCAGAGTAAGGCAGCTCCCCACTCTCTTTCATTCACTCATAGTAAAACTAGAGCCAATTTTTGTATTCATAATTTTTGGTATTCTGCTGTAATATGAGACTCGTGTGTCATATGACAGGCTCTATCAATATTGGAGATGGCAAAAATTGTAGTGTAGATTCCATATCAGCTCATTATTTTCTTTGACTGTAAGTGCCACAGTACAAGGCAGCCTTACTGGTACAGTGGCACATTGTAGACACTGGGCATGGTTTAAGTCACCTTCCTCTTCTCGTTCTGCCCGCACATCCATCATCGCAAGCCCTTTACAGCAAGAGGTTGGCATCTTGCTTTGTGTTACTGCTCTCTGAAGATAGTGGTTGCTAGAGACTGGATGGGTGCCATTCAAGGCTCTCTCTCCTGCTGGTGTTATGAGAAAGTGGTGCTCTCTATGTTCTGGATTTTAGATTAAACCCATTTTGTTTAATAGTATGGCAGTTATAGTAATTATGTTTGCAATTGTCATCATCACTCACTAAGTAAAGTTATTACTCATAGTATGATAAAGAAACACAGTGATCCACGCTCTCTCAACTTCAAATATGACATACCGACTATTGTCAGGTAAGTCATGACGCCTGCTATCAGACCAAAAACTTGTTTGTCATGTATATCATGACACCCATCTGCAACGGGTTAAGGGAATATTTTATTTTATTTATTTTTTTATTTTTTTATTTATTTTATTTTATTATTATTATTTTTTTAATGATGTTAGTAAGTGGTGATATTGAGAGGTTTACTGATCTGTTGGTTGGAGTATGCAGTTAAAATAATTCTATATTGAATTTCTGAACACTTTTGTACCTTGTTTTGTTTCTCATAGAATGCACAAAATAAGTCTAGGTGATAAACAAATTAGAATATAAGTTCTGATATGATATATGTAAGGTTAGATATAGGTAAGGATAGTTACCTACTGCTCTTTCTGCATTACAACAGTAACTTTGTTTGATAGATTAAGGCATTAGATAAATAGAAAAAAGCTTTTCTGACCGAGAGATCTGGGGGGTAAAAGTTATGATGATAAGGCAAGATTGACTTCATGCATCCAGGCCAGTTGCAAGACATGTCTTAGGATCAGTGAAGAGAAAATCCACCCTGACCACCTCTCAAAAAAGTAACTGCTCTTCCTCTCCCTTGTTAACTCTTTGTGCCTCTTTGAGATAAGGATTACAATAGGCTTAATCCTGAAAGCAACATCTATGGCAGTGCCCACATTTAGCATGGGGAATGTGTGCTCAGACCTTTTGGACCAAAGAAGAGAGTTTTTCCTCAGACAAATGCTTCATTTCCTGTTCCGTGAGGTTCGGCGAGAAGGTGAGATACAAACTGAAACACATACAAAGAGAAACAAAGAATGGTAAATTGCAATTATGTGTACTGAGGTTCAATTATCACCATGCAGGGAACATCCTGGAGGAACTTAGCAAGGTATCAATTCACAAATGAGCTACATCGAACCTGCTTGCCCAAGGATATAGCACCAGAACCCCTGGTCATAAAGAATGAGGAAGTGGTGTGCTTGTCCTAAATTGCAGGTTCATAGAAAGTGAAGAAATAAAATAAAATAAATCAGGATATGAGTGAAGAAAGACAAAAATGTTCTCAACTTTAAAAAGGAGCACTTATAATGCACTATGGTAGTACACAACAAAAATCCTCAGTATATGTTGGTGACATTTATAGAGATGACACAACAATACTATTCTCCGAACTGGTGTCTTGCAGCCTCACCTCTATGAAATGGAGCAAATACATTATCTCAAAATTATGCTATATGGGTTATATGACAATGTACAGGTTAATATTGTGTAATCCACTCTTTACACCGTGAAAGATATTCTCTTATACTCCAAGAACAGAAACAACAGCACCTAATATGTAGATCACATGATGCTGTGTATGTTTGTCAGGAAGAAATGTCGCAATACTACATGCCTCAGCATATAAGATGAGGAACAGATGTAAGTATAGCATATGAACATTGCTTAAAAGGAATAAGAGACAACTTATGGGAAAATATATATCTTACATAGTGTCTTAATCAATAAACACATAATAACAGTATTTGCCACTATGCCTAATGCCTACCCCTCTTGAAAAGGGGATAAAGTTAGAATGAAAATGTATTGCAAGACCTTGTTAGGGGATTATAATGGCCAAAATCCAGTGGTGAAACTGGGTAGATGCACAGAATTGATAAGTTCACAAAGCAAGAAATCTAATTGAGGTGCTTCAGTCAAATCTTTATCTTGAATCTTTAGTCAAAGATTTCATTGAAATTGGAACACATCAATAACATCTTGATTTATGAAGTTTTAGAAATCAATTCATCTAGTACATGCTGTGAAAGTGCCAGAAACCCAGAGAGTAGGCAGAAAGTAGTGATGCAACCTAGACGAGTTCATGTGAGAGACCCACCCCTCTTGGTCACAAGAAGGAATGGAAAAACATGGGTAGTGGAGACCTCCATTGCACCTCCATGAAGTTGAGTCCAGCACAAGCAGAGTGAGAGGTCAAGTAACACTCATCACTGAATCCCTGCAACGTGCAAGCTAGGCAGAGTGAGAGTACTAACCATGAGATCCACTACACTCAAAGGGTGCAGGAACTCAAACGCTTGACTAGCAACCTGAATCTTTGCACCAGACCGTGAGGGACTAAGGAAATTAGATTATCACTTTACCTAATATTGTTATAGTAAGATTTGTACTGTGACTCTAAAGTTCAACCCATACCATGTCTTGTTTTCCTGTTTTTCCCTTTGTTTTGTGTACATACCATTGGAAATCAATCTGTTCAGGAGGATAAAAGTGTTTTGTAACTAGAGATTTTAAAAACTGTGTAATTGCACTGGCCTATTTTACACATATATTCCTGGATAGCTTTTTAAACTTCTTAGCTTTAGTGGAAGGAGGAATTAATGATTACCCTTTTCTATAAACTTGTCTGTCTTTATAGTCTCTATTTTTGGATGCTCCCTTATTGGGGCTATCTGAATTTTTTCAGTTTTTAGAAGAGGAGGTTTTTGTGCTTTTTTTTTATATGTACTTCCATGTATTTGGAAACGTTTCATTCATCTACACTTGTATGTTTTTGATTGTTTTGTTTCTTTGATGCAAACTCATATCATTAAGCTTCAGCTTAACTCTCCTTTGTAACTTGTAAAGTGTTGCAGTCTGTTTTGTATATTTACTATTTAGTGTAAGTCAATATAATGTGAAGACTGCACTTTTATATAAATGATCATTAGTCATAGGGAATATTCATTTCTAGTGTGAATAAGCTATAAATGTCTGTGTCATTTCACCTATTTCATCTTTGTATCATTTATTGAATGGATATCCCTCCTTTTCCTATTGTTTTCCTTCATGTATCTCTTCAAGGACCAGTTTAGTTTTATTTATTTTCTTGAGCTTCTCTTATGTTCTTTACCTCAGAGAACTATCCTTTGATATTCATCCTCTTGATAACCTAATTGTATGAAGAGAGTTTCACTTCTTCTCGTATACCTCAGCTTCAGTCTTTTTATTATTTCACTTTAGCTTTGTTTGCATTTCTTTCTTTTTACTGTCCAATTTATTTTTAGTTTTGTGTTTATTCCATAATATTCCAATAATTCCATCATTGAAATGTCTTCTTCAGTGTTCCCCTTTGATCTTCCTGGGTTCTTTCCACCAAAGGGTTTTATAATAGAGTAGTCCATCCTTCTGTGGTTGTCCCTAGTCTAAGAAGGATGTCCAGTCTCTTCCTCCGGTAGTGATAGGATTCCCTTGATTCTTCTTCTTTTTTAGTAGCCCTTCAAGGCATCCTTTTCTGCAGGATTGATTGCAAGATGATCAATCAGATGCCAATAATATCATTACTTGGGTGTAATTGGAGTGTAATGAGGATGAATTTCTGACCCCTCACTTATATTAAAGAATTGATATATGAATGAGCCCCAGTCAACTTCAGAGTACTTATTTAAAGTGGATAAGGCAATAGAATATAGTGAAGTTATTGAAAAAAAGAAAATGAATGAAGTATAAAGAATCAGGAAAGAAAACGAGACCGAAACAAAAGGAAAAAAAACATTATTCCTCTTGATAATGGGAGAAGCTCAATTATTGAAATTTTGTTCACTCCTTGTCCTTCAGCTTATTAGCATTGTAACAGGATCACAGGATTATCAATGTATTATCAGTGGTGATTTTCAGGAAGGGAAGTTTAAGGTTATGTAGTCCATCAATTTCGTGTTAACCCACACAGGACGGGTGGTACAGCATGTGTACCACGCATTCAAAAGCCCAGTTGCCGGGCGGCACAGTATTGTGCCAGCTATTCAATTAATTTAGGCCTAATAATTCGAACGCCCCGGCATTTGGACATTCTAGGCTAGAAATCCCCCGTCGGGAATGGGTTAAATGGTTATTAACCCATTCACAACGGGATGTATTTTGGCTTACTTCTGCTTACTCCGGGAAGGTAACAAGCTTCGTGCCGGGGTGTTTTTTCGCTGCGGGGGGCCGTGCTGATCCTCTCAGAGTGTTATTCACCCACCCTTTTCTTATGGTTTTCTTGAATGTGTCTACAATGTAAAGGCACATAAAAATATTGCCATGTTCGGAGGAGTTATTTTAGTCGAAAAACATGTTACAGTAATGCCTTTTTAGTTTTACTTTATTGAACTTTGCCCAATAAAAAGGAAAGTGGAAGCAATCTCTTGGTGGGGCATCAAAAAACATGTTTTATACTTTCTTTTTTTTTTACCAAAACGAAAAGAACCATATGAATAATCATACACGTTCATATAAGTATGTACATGTACCTCTTGACGAGACATGACGTGATATCAAGGGTAATCAACGCATTAGAAGTAGTATTGTATTAATTTTTTTTTTTTTACTTTATTTTATTTCTTGGCCAAACACATTTAATTTTACATTAGTTTTTTGACTCAGATCTTTTTATTCAACGATGAAGAAGCAGAAATTACCATGATGCCATCAGTATCACGTAGTTTTTCTGTGACTTCATTTTATTTTTTTAATGTTATCTCTCAATTTATGATACTCAAACACCTAAACTAAAGTAACAGAGTCTAAGAAATGATGTAAAATGATTATATTTGAGAACAATCTAGTGATCTATTGCTGATGTTTCAGCACATCACAATTGCCCCTCCAGGAACTTGACGAGAAAATGCACAACGTCTCAGGATGTCATCTGGGTCTGGGGATATTTTTTGACCACGTGATAGGACGTCAACCGGCGCGAATGGGTTAAGCAATGGGTGCATGCATTTGCATCTTCCTTTTTATCTTTTTTTTACGTTAGTACTCTTGGTGTTATTATTTTCTTTCTGTCCAATATAATGCCAGCTTTATGTAATAGATATATTTCATTTACAGAAAAGACGAAGGAGTGCAAGTTCAGTTTGACAAGGAGAGTTCTAGCATCATCAAGCTGAATAATCAGACAATTCTCTATCTGCGAGAAGTTAGCCGATACTTAGCCCTTGTTTGCATACTTAGGGAGGACAACTTTGACAGACAAGGTAAGGATTTCTTGTATTTACTCCTTATATGTATCTTCTTTTTCTTCGTTTTCTGTTGGCTTTTCTCGTTCTAGGGGTCACCACAGCAGATCATCTGTCTCCATTTTCCTCTCTCCTCTGCATCTTCTTCAGTCAGACCAGCTGCTCTCGTATCTTCTCCTAGGCCTTCCTCTCTTTCTTCCATACCTAACATCCTCCTCCCTACATGTTCCTCATCTTCTCATCACATGCCCAAACAGCCTTAACTCATTGGTCGTGGATTTCATAAGATATTTAGGCAGTAGGATGGCTGGTTTACATTGTCTGGCACGGTGCCATCCGTGTCTATGACCATCTATGCCTTTGCAGCAAATCATGCCATCTGCAGCTAATGGATTAACCTTGCCTCCCTAGCCTTATTTCCAAACTGTTCCACATGTGTTGTTTCTCTTTTATATTCTTTTCTGTATGGTTTTTATCTTCACTTTTATTTTTAATCTGTAAGTGTGATTTTGGTTTTCTTACTCTTAAAATACTTACAGTAGGAAAAACTATACGTTTTCTACATGTACTATTTGTGTGTGTTTAAACTCATAATTTAGAAAGTTAATTGATTATATTAACCCAATGACGACGGTGCGTCACACCCGTGTGACACAGCCAAAAACTCCCGTTCCGGGGCGTCATCCTATTGTGACGATTTCATTGCAATATTGCAATCGCCCGGCATATGGGACTTCGCGTAGAAAGTGCACCCGTCGGGAAAGGGTTAATTCATTCTACACTGAGAATTGTTTCCGGAGATGATAGCAAGAATCCATATAAAAAAGCCCCACTCTGTCGACCTCATGACCAATCTCCCCCCTGCAGGTCTCATCGACTACAACTTCCTCTGCTTCCGCAACGCAATCCAGGAGGTGTTTGATGTACGAACAAACCAGCTGCAGCAGCTGAACCACAACACCTCAACGCCTCACCACCAGACCAACCACACGAACGGCCCCACTTCCTAGTACATCCTCACTTCCTATCACTAGCACACACCACCATCCACCACCACTAATTTCTTACTGATACCTCTCTCATCCTCATGCCGACGTCAAACCGCACGCTCACCAAAGAGCCCGAAAAGTCCTCGTGTGTGGCCTTTGGGTGTGTTTGACAATGAGTGGGGGCACACTTGGAGGTCACCAGGCCGTTTATGGGTGAGATGGCGGTCACCCTCTTGGTTGACAAGGCTATAGTGTGACAGGCAAAGCAACATTTTTATGAACTCTTGGAAAGTCTGTTGGAGGAAGAACGCTTGAAGGCTGTATGGTGTAGTTTGGCCTGATTTTTTTTCTTTTTTCTTTTTCTGTATGTAAGCCACAGATAAAGTGATTTCATGCTTTTTCTTTCTTTTTGAAATCTTTTGTCTACCAGTGATGACAGCAAGCTTTTTTGTGTTTGTTTGTTTTTGTTTTTTTTGTTTATTCTGTAATTACAAATGATTCGTAAATAACTGTATCAATTATCATATTGATAATTTAGGATACTGATTTTCCAAGACCAGAATATTAAAATTTATCAGCAAAACCAAGGGCATAATAGTTATATAAAGTTTATAGCATTTAGTGAGTGAGATAGTTTACTAGTGATGCTGATGTTCCTGTAGAATTAATTAATCAGTTTGATATATGGAAGTTTGAGATGGCAAATGTTTGTTGTTGATTTTTTTTTTTTTTTTTTTTTTTTTTTCTTACATTTCCTGATATTTTTGCATATAACTTGAATACCCATTTTTATTTATTTGAATATAAAGAGTTAAAGATATTATAGATATATGCAGCTTTTATTTACAGCCATGAATATTTTGCTCACATCTTAACGCCAATGCATTGGTTTTCAAATGATAATCAGTAATTTGTTTTTTTCATATTGGTTATTTTTCCGAATACTGTTGGATTCCACTTCATACTGTTAGATAGATAGTCCATTTTGACATCATCTGTCAAATTACTATGAAAAGTTTGAGGTTATATTACTTCTGATTTATGCTCACAAGACCATGGAAGAAATTGATGACTAATCTTTGGTGATGCAAACACCGGGCAGAGGACATCGCTCTTGTCGTTTTCATCGGTTTTATGCGCGGAGGTTCTTCCTCCCCCGAAAATGATACAAATGGACTTTAGGGATGATTTTATCGTTTAAAAAAAAGCCATAAATAAAAGAAAAAGTCTTAAAAAAAAAAAGCTATTTGTTTAGATTTAAGTCTTTTTTTTGGATCAGTAGAGAGGTGTGCAGCTTTTCTAAAAGGGGAGTGATATTATATTTGGCTTTAATTTTCAAATAAGAAAGAAAAAAAAGAAAAAAAAAAGCTTTTCCTGTTGTGTTCTCTTCTCTTTTTTCAGAACAAGGTCTTTGGGAAAGCAATAAAAAACATTTAGAATTTATTGACATTAAAGAATTGATCAGCAACATAATGATAAAGAGTGTAGTGCTACGCCATAAATAATGCCATTGAAATATTGAAATGTTGAAATTAATTTGTATTTTTATAGGTGTTTGCAATATGTTATTATAAGTTCACTGTATACAGTGTTTTGTTTTTTGTTTTTTGTTTTAATGGTAGAAATTCACATACTACAAAATTAACTGTAACAGTGCAGCAAAAATGGGCATTTACAGATATGGAATTTTATGCTTAATGCTTGTTTGTAGTAGAGAAGCTGAGAGGATTGAAGACAGTAGCAGAGGGGAAAGATTCTGAGAAGGAGAGGGAGGGAAGAAGAGGGGAGAGAGGGAGGGAAGGAGAGGGGAGAGAGGGAGGGAAGGAGAGGGGAGAGAGGGAGGGAAGGAGAGGGGAGAGAGGGAGGGAAGGAGAGGGGAGAGAGGGAGAGAGGGAGGGAAGGAGAGGGGAGAGAGGGAGGGGAGGAGAGGGGAGAGAGGGAGGGAAGGAGAGGGGAGAGAGGGAGGGAAGGAGAGGGGAGAGAGGGAGGGAAGGAGAGGGGAGAGAGGGAGGGAAGGAGAGGGGAGAGAGGGAGGGAAGGAGAGGGGAGAGAGGGAGGGAAGGAGAGGAGAGAAGGAGGGAAGGAGATGGGAGAGAGGGAGGGAAGTAGAGGGTAAATATGTTGAGAAATAGACAAAGAGGAAAAGTGAGATTGGTCATTTGTATGCCTTTTGCTGATCGTCATTGTCATAGGTTAAGAAAATGATTAAAGAATATATATATATCCCGTTCCATAGCAGATATTTTTTTCATTTGTTTTGTTGATAGATGTCATACACACTAGTGCATTGCAAATTTATGTTTCTTGCAATGAGATCATAAATCAGATTTTATATAATGTAAATTTCACTCTCATCATCTTCCAGTTTGTTTAATGGAAGAAGGACATCGTTCTCATTTATTGAAATTCAAAATAGACTTTTTGTCTTATCACATAAAGCCGGAAATAGATGGACTATATTTTGATCACATGTGTTTGTCTGAATTTGCTTGCTTAAGGGAATATGATTCCCCTATTATTATTATTATTATTATTATTATTATTATTATTATCATTATCATTATCATTATTGTTATTATAATTATTATTATTATTAATATTGTTTTCATTATTATTATTATTATTATTATTATTATCACCATCATCATTATTATTATTTTTATTATTATTATTATTATTATTATTATTATTATTATTATTATTATAATTAATATCATAATTATGATTATTTTTGATTATGGATACTAAATAGTTGCTTTAGAAGTAAAATGTGAACTAACTCATTTATTTGCATGTTTCGAAAAGAATATGGAGAGCTTTTGCGCCTAGTGAGGGCCACATTATCAGCATTATCGTGCACTTTGAATAATGCAGACGATCATTCCATCATATGTTCTAACAAGCGGAAATGGACAGATGAGTGTGTTGTTTAATCTAGATCTGTTGGCTGATGGAAAGCAAGTCTTTTATGTATTTATTTTATTGGTTGATATATAAGTTAGAATTAAATACTGAAGATATTATGCAATTTTTAGGAAGTAATCTAATGGGATGACTTAAATTAAGTATGTGTATGTTGCTCAATTTCCTGAAGATTGAAATATGTATATGTATATATATATGTATATATTTTGGAATTCACATTCTATTTGAAATCTTAGTTTACCTCAAGAGAACGTCTTCTCCCAATGCACTTTACAGCGTATCTGGGGGAGAGAGGTCTTTGGTCCGGGAATTCTGCACATTTTCCGCTCACAACGGTCACAGTTGATGCCACAATGGCTTGGTCCCTGTGTTCCATAATCATCTTGACTATTCCAAAGTTGATATATAGTTCAGCAGTAAATATCGGGTATTTTTTCTCACTGTCTTACACCTACTTCGGTCTTCAGACCATCCGTAAATATTATATAATTATTTTAAGGAGTTGTAGGCATGAAAACCATAGAAGAATGAATGCATTTTGAAATGGATGGGAAATATTACTACTAATGCCATATTGGTCTAGGCAAGAAAACAGTGAAGTGTTCTGTCAAGTTGTCAGGTGATTGTCATTCAGACCTTGCGTCAAGCCTCTTGCCCCGTAGGGATCTTTGCTTGTTGTTCTGGGAGACGGAACCGATTTTTGCCTTTCGAGTCTGTGTTTGTGAAATGGTTTACAACTTTCATTCACTCCTGTATTATAGCTGTATTGCCTAGAGGTATGGTTGGTCTCAATACGCACTTTTATATATCTATATTTTTTTTAAGATGATGTTTGTATGATCTACAGATAGTAAACTAAGACTGTGTATTTATATGGAGGGAAAACAACAGACTTCAGGCAGGCAAAAGTGAAGTGCAAAAAAATTCACAAAGAGCATTACCAGGCAAATTAACAGTGGACGCTAATCCCTCCGCAAATCCGTACGTTGTGTCAAAGACTATTATGCGAGTTATATTAAAGAATATTTGGAATACGATGTGTACATACTTAATTCTCTCTCTTATTTTTTTTTTGTCTAT
>BOPN01002873.1:115000-122500 GCA_017312705.2 Penaeus japonicus | reverse complement strand
AAAATAGAGAACGCTATCATTTGAATAACACTTTAATTCAGGAGTTCACGTCTTTCCTAAAATGCTTCGTATCTGTTTTCCATATCTAAATATATCTTAATATGTTTAGGGTTTAATGAGAAAGGTGTCGACCTGAGATCCAAAGATATAGAAAAGTAAACTTATTTTTCGCAACATTATACGCAATAATCATTTTTATTTATCTATCTGCCTATCTATCTATCTATCTATTTATCTATCTTCTTTATCTTTTCATTTGTATTTATACGATTATCATTTTTTGACTGAAATACAATGTTATATATTATCTATCTATCTATCTATTTATCTATCTTATTTATCTTTTCATTTGTATTTATACGGTTATCATTCTTTTGACTGAAATATAATGTTATATATTCAACACTCGTGCACCAGTTATCGAATCAACATGATTTAAATGCAACATCTAGTGTGTTATATCATGCAACCGCAAGACCTTTCACATACAAATAATAATGATAAAAAAGAAGAAGAAGAAAAAAAAAAAAAAAAAACTTGAAACCAAATGATCTAATCAAGTTCATTAGAGAGAGTGATGATGATACAAGAGATATAAGATACATAATTCATTCTTGTAATCAGACAAATAATTAAAGGCCAAAACCACTCGACCGTGTAAGATAAGTGGACAGCTTCTATTACATCTCACTAATTGTATTATCCCCTGACGTAGACATGACATAGAGACCCTCATAATCCCTCATTAACATGCGGTTATGTTGGAAAAGGTATGAGGGTCATGCGTACCCCCACCCCCACCCCGTACCCCCATCCCCTCCACTTTTTTTTCCCCGTGGTTAGTGAATTGTGAAAGGATATTGTTATAATTATCATAGTATGTGATAGAAAGAAAATCATGTCTGTACTTATAGACATACCTAAATACACACACACACACACACACACACACGTGCACACACATGTACGCGAGCGCGCAACCACACAGAAAATGAGAGAGAGAGAGAGAGTAAAAGTGAGAGAGAGTAAGTGAGTGAGAGAGAGAGAGAGAGAGAGAGAGAGAGAGAGAGAGAGAGAGAGAGAGAGAGAGAGAGAGAGAGAGAGAGAGAGAGAGAGAGAGAGAGAGAGAGAAAGAGAGAGAGAAAACACACATAGAAAGAGAAAGAGAGAGAGAACACACACACACAGAAAGAGAGACAGACAGACAGACAGACAGAATTCCAAGCATATCCAAAAAGTAAAAGACAGAGAGAGAGAGAGAGAGAGAGAGAGAGAGAGAGAGAGAGAGAGAGAGAGAGAGAGAGAGAGAGAGAGAGAGAGAGAGAGAGAGTGAGAGACAGACAGACAGACAGAATGGCAGAGAGAGAGAGAGAGAGAGAGACAACGAAGGCGAGACCCATCCATAGACACAGGAAGACACATTAATATGACTTAAGCCCCGAATCTTTCTTTCCGTCTTGACACGTCACGACTTCAGGTCCGGAGAAACCTCTGAGGAATCTATCTTTTTTTAATCCATTTCCCTTTGACGTATTCGTGAAAGAGAGAGAGAAAGATGAGATGGAAGGATAGATGTGTGTGTGTGTATATATCTATATAAGAATTGATTGAAGAAAGGGAAAAAGGAAGGTGTGTTAATAATGATTTTTTGTTGTTGTTTTTGATTCGTTCTTCTGTTTATTTTTTATATGTGTGTTTGTTTGTTTGTGTTTGTTTGAGTGTGTATATGTAATGAAGATAGTAATGGTGATAATGATAATTATCATGACAGTAAATATGATGATAATAATAATGCTAATACCAATGATAATGATGATGATAATAATAATGCTAATACCAATGATAATGATGATGATAATAATGATGATAATGATGATAATACAAATAATAATGATAATAATGATAATAATACAAATAATAATGATAATAATGATAATAATACAAATAATAATGATAATAATAACAATGATGATAATAACAATAACAATAATAATGGTAATGATAATAAAAATCATGATACAGATAATAATAATAAAAATCATGATACAGATAATAATAATAAAAATCATGATACAGATAATAATAATAGTAATAATAATAATAATAATAATGATAATAATAAAAATGTTATGATAATATCAAAAACAATAAAGGTGATGAACGCAGCAATGCAGCTAATTGACAATCACATCTCTTTAATAGTCATTATCAACTCCTAAAATGATCAAAAAGTTACACGAAATTCGAAACAAAGGCGACAATAAACCGAGATTACGCAAAGATATATATAACTACCTTGGTGTCACTGTATTTGTTTTGTTGTTGTTGTTGATTTATTTGTTTGAGGTTTTTGTTTATCTCTGGGTCGCTGTAATTGTCACTTTTGTTTATACAGAGCAGTGTCGTAAGAGATGCTATAAATATATTTATTTTTTTAGAGTGATCATGAATTCAAAATAAGGAATTCAAAATAACGAAAAATCAGTAATGAGGAATTCAAAATAATGACAAAAACAGTAATGAGGAAGTGATTAGAAAATATTAGAAATATATCAATGTTTTTTTTTCTTTAGATTTTTAATAGGCATATAATTATATAATCTATGTTATTAGCACCTTGATTACTATTAGTGTTGTTCATAGTGTTATTATCATCATCATTATCATCATTAGCTGTAGTCTTATCAATATCATGATTGAAATTTACATTATCATTGATGTTATTTTTGTCATTACTTTTATGACATGATAACAATTAAAATAATAATGAGAGATCCTAATAGACTGCGTGTCATTATGTTCACTACCATTATCATTACTATCACACGCTTATCATCAAGATCATAATCCTAATGATTATAAGAAAGAAACGAAAGAAAAAGAAAAAAAAAATCCGAAATAGCCTGAGGGTATAATAGTCTTAATGATAAAAGTGAAATAAATAATTTACCAGAATAACCTGTGATTTGATATTGCAAATCGGGGGAGGGGAGGGGGTAAAGGGGAGAGGGGAAGGGGTAAAGGGGAGGGGAAAGGATAAAGGGGAGGGGAAAGGGTAAAAGGGGAGGGGAAGGGGTAAAGGGGAGGGGAAAGGGTAAAGGGGAGGGGTGAGGGTAAAAGGGGAGGGGGAATGGTAAAGGGGAGGGAAGGGGAAGGGGGAGGGGATAGGGGGGGGGGGGGAGGGGAAGGAAGGGTATGGGGGGGGGGGGGGGTATGTGAACTAGAAAGAAGAAAGGTAAGAGAGAGAGAGAGAGGGGGAGGGGTGTTAAAGAGAAAGGGAAAAAGGGGAAATAGGAAAAGGGGAGAAAGGTTACAGAAGAAGAGTATGTATGAAAGACAAAAAAAGGGGGTTAGAGGGGAAAGGGGGAGGGAGAAGAAGGGGGTCAAGGAGGGGTAGTATTAGACTAAGGGAAGGGAAGGGGGGGGTCAGGGGGTAGGGGGTCTCGTATAGCGACGGACCCCAGACCCCCCTAAGGCAGCGGCTGACAGAGTGACTAATGGTGGCGTGACGATTCATCTTGGCGGGTGTGAACGTCCCCCCGGTTGGCTCCCCCCCCCTCCTCCCCTTTCCTCCCCTCCTCCCCTCCCCTCCTCCTCTCCACCCCTCCTCTCCTCCCCTTCCCTCCTCCCCTCCTCTCCTCCTCTCCTCTTCTCCTCCCCTTTCTTCCTCTCCCCTCCCCTCCCCTCCTCCCCTTTCCTCTCCTCCCCTCCCCTTTCTTCCTCTCCCCTCCCCTTTCTTCCTCCTCCCCTTTCTTCCTCTCCCCTTTCTTCCCCTCCCTTCCCCTCCTCCTCTCCTCCCCTCCTCCTCTCCTCCCCTCCCCTCCCCTTTCTTCCTCTCCCCTTTCCTCCCCTCCCCTCCTCCCCTTTCTTCCCCTTCCCTCCCCCTCCCCTCTCCTCCCCTCCCCCCCCCTTCCCTCCCCTCCCCTCCCCTTCCCTCCTCTCCCCTCCCCTCCCCCTGTTGCTTGGGATTTTTTTTTTTTTTTTAGATGTGTCTCTTAATACATAGATGTAGCTACACACAAACATACACACAAATAAGAACATTCACAAACAAATGCATACACACATACACACACTCACACACACACACACACACACACACACAAACACACACGTACATACAATTCCCACCAACCCACAACATACACACACACACATAAAACATGTCCATGCACATAAACACATGACTGGTCACTCGCACATACATAAAGAACAGCCTATTTTACATATTTACACTAGAATCTATCTATCTATCTATCCATCTATCTTTCCCATTCTTTTTGTAATAGCCATAAATACGCACAGAAACCACGCAAGCATACGGAGCACTTTCCCCCTCCCCCTCACCCCCTACCCCCTACCCCCTCTCCTATTCCCTCCCCTCTATCCCCTCTCCTATCCCCTCCCCCCTACCTCCCTCTCCTATCCCCTCCTATCCCTCTTTGACATCCTACTCCTGACTCCACTATCCCACCTCCACCTCTATCCACTTTCTGAAGCCTTAGTTATTCATTTTCTAATCCCATCCTTCTCTATCCACTTTCTATCCCCTTTCCTCTCTCCACCTTCCCTCCTCCCTCTTCACATTCTCCTTCTTCTTATCCCCCTCATCCTTACGTTTCATCCTCCTTCCTATTTTTTTGTATTCTTACCCCCCTCTCCCCCCACTACCCCTCCTATCCCGTCCCCCTTCTACCCACTCCCCCCTTACCTCGTCCCCCCTTCTCCTCCCACCCTATCCACCCTCTACCCTCCTACCCCCTTCCTACCTCGTTCCCCCCTTCTATCCACCCAACCCATCCCCCTCCTACCCTCCTACCCTTCCCCCATCCCCCCTCCTCCCCTCCCCCAACCCCCAACCCCCCTCCTACCCTCCACCCAACCCATCCCCCTCCTACCCTTCCCCAATCCCCCAACCCCCCAACCCCCCTCTTCCTCTCTCCCATCCCCCCAACCCCCCTCCAACCCCCATCCCCCTCTTCCCCTCTCCCAACCCCCGACCCCCAACCCTCCCTCTCCCACCCCCTCCCCCAACCCCCACCCCCCACCCCTCTTCCTCTCTCCCCAACCCCCCTCTCTCCCCCCTCCCCCGCACGCATACCATCCCGAAGCGCCGCGGGCCACGATGCGTCTCGGCGGTGCGACTCTTAACGGGTTGCGAGCGAACCACCACCATTCGGAGGCGTCGTGGTCGTCACTGGCGCTGCTGATGGGGATGGTGATGGTAGTGGTAGCAAGGACGGACCGTCTGCTGGTACTACTAGGGACGGTGGCTAGTTGGGATAGATGGCTAGTCGGGGCGACGGGGATGTTCGTTGGGGAGTCGATTGAGCGGGACCGGATGGGGTAGGGGAGATGGGATAGCTAGTAGGAGCGGTATGGAATCATGGCATAAAGACGAGGTAGCTAGTAGCTAGTAGCAGAGGCGGACGGCTAGGAGGAGCGGCAACGAATCCTCGACACAGAGACGAGGTAGCTAGTAGCAAAGCGGACGGCTAGCAGGAGCGGCAACGAATCCTCGACACAGAGACGAGGTAGCTAGTAGCAGAGCGGACGGCTAGCAGGAGCGGCAACGAATCCTCGACACAGAGACGAGGTAGCTAGTAGCAGAGCGGACGGCTAGTAGGGGCGGCCGGCCAAAGATGACAGGCGTTCCGTGGGACCCCCCGCCCGGCCCCGCGACGTCCTAACTAATGATGGGACCTTGATTAATCACAGAGGCTCCCACTCCTGCCCGCTGCTGACGGAGGGAATTAATCTCTCCAGAAGCCGGTGTTGGTCTCGCCGCTGCCGCCGCCGCTGCCGCTGCCGACGCCACCGCTGCCGCTGCCGCCATCGCCGCTGCCATTCGCCGCCGCCGCCATCCGCCCGCTATCGTGGTATCGTGGTCAGTATCTTTTATCAGCGGGATTATCGCAATGGTGTGATCGCTGTCGCTGTTTCTCTTGTTTTTATTTTTTATTTTATCTTTTCATTTCGAGTTTTGATAGTGTTTGCTTGTTTTTTTCTTCTTTATTTGAGATTTTTTCTTTTTTCTCTGTCTTTTATTTCTCTTTTCGTTGCGTTTTGTCTGTTTTTTTCCCCGTTTCACTAATTGTTCTGTAATTACCTTCTTTTCTAATCACTACACAGCTGGAATTCAAGTTAATGCTTTATGAAACGTTTTCCTTAAATCTAATAGACAGCTGTCAAAAATAATGAATTAATCGCCAACCATTTTGAAATTCCCTACGTGATAGAATATGGAATTGTGATAATGTTGATAAAAGATCATGATAATGAGAATGATGATGATGATGATGATGGTATTTGTGATAATGATAATATCAACAACAAACGCAGCAGAACAACAATTATAACAATGATAATGATAATGATAATAATAGCTATCATGCTATACTAATGCCATTAATAATGATGATAGCAATGATACAGATGATAATAATGATGATGATGATGATAATTATAACTAAAACACTAGTAATAGTAGTAATGATAATGATAAAGATTATGATGATGATGATAAGGAAAATAATAATGGTGATGATTATGATAACGGAAGTTTTAACAATGATAAAAGAAATGATGATAATATTAATGATGATAATGATGATAACAACAATCATATTAATAACAATAGTAATGATAATAATGATAATTAGAACAATAACAACAACAGCAACAACAAATAAAAGGACCAACAAAAAATAACTCAGATTAAAACGAAGATAAAGAAAACTAAGAAGAAGACGAAGAAGAAGACGAAGAAAAAGAAGAGAAGAAGAAGAATAAAAAGAAGAAGAAGAAGAAAAAGACGAAGGAGAAAAAGACGAAAACGAAGAAGAAAACGAAGAAGAAGACGAAGAAAAAGAAGACAAGAAGAAGAAGACGAAGAAAAAGAAGAAAAAGACGAAAACGAAGAAGAAGACGAAGAAGAAGACGAAGAAGAAGACGAAGAAGAAATGAAGAAGACGAAGTAGACGAAGAAAAAGAAAAAAAAAGAAGAAGAAATAGACAAAGAAAAAGAAGAAGAAGACGAAAAAGACGAAGAATAACAAAAAAAAAGAAGAAAAAAGAAGAAGCCAATCCCACATCAGCTGACATCATGTGCCTTCTTTCAGGTGCGGACCTCAAGCCTTGAAATCGTGTCGTCATGAAGCAGAGGAGGCGAGAGGTAGTGGGTGGGAGATGGGCTAGTCTTGGGAGTGGGAGTGGGAGGGGATGGTGGGAGATGTAGAGTGGGGGATGGGGTAGGGAGGGAGTGGGAGTGGGAGGGGGGATGGGGGGAGATGGGTGGGGGATGGGGAGGGGGGAGATGGGAAGGGGATGGGGGGAGATGGGTGGGGGAGGGGGGAGATGGGAAGGGGATGGGGGGAGATGGGAAGGGGAGGGGGGAGATGGGAAGGGGAGGGGGAAGATGGGAAGGGGAGAGGGGAGATGGGAAGGGGAGGGGGAAAGGGTATTGGAGAGGGAGAGGGATACAGGGGATGGGAAAGACAG
>BOPN01002873.1:105000-110000 GCA_017312705.2 Penaeus japonicus | reverse complement strand
CTCTGACTTCTCCAGAAACACAATGGCGTTCATTCCACACGAAATCTCTATCTTTCATTATTTATCGTATAAGGTTTAATATTTTGTTTGGATTGTAGTCTCTCCATTTATTGCACACCTTTTGATTCAAAATTGCCGACAGAAGTGTTCTTTTTCTGCATCATAGGTAAACACGGGCATGTAAATCATGGAGTGTTAGCATAACAAAAGCCTTAATGGCCAAGTTTATATTCTTTAAAGACTGTATATGATTCGCATTCAGTTTAAGCTTTATTTTCCTTTTATGTTTAAAGGTAAAGGAACTTAAAACTTCTTTTATAAGAGGACTTTGTTGATCTTCTCAACAGAGTTTGTCGCTAATTGCAACCCGGATAGTTGCATGGTCGTTTTCCCTCGTAGATGCATCGATGATAGAAAAAAAAATAACACAGACGATTTCTAAGGTTCATAATAATCTATGAACCTCAACATATTCAGTGCTATCTATAGTTTATAGTAAAAAAAAAAGGTTTCATTACCAAACACACTCTCTCGAATTAAAGAGGTAATCCCCGTTTACCATTATCAGAAACAATAATGGTCCAAGGAGTGCGCCCTGAGGAACGCCACAAGAGATTGGCAATTTTTCTGACGTCTGGTCGGACAGCCGGGTGGTCTTAGCTCAGGTGCTGCTAAAGGAAATAACCCATTTAACCCGCGTGCTGTTACATGTCAAGGCCGTGTGATAATGTTTATAGAGAGAGCTCTGCATTAATCAGTACTTACAAGTTCTTGCAAGTGATCATATCACAGCTGACAGATATTTAAGTTCGTAACGTGTTGATGGAAGCGAGTCAAAAGATTCAGAATGTTTTTTTTTTTTTGGTTTGTTATGCTGATTTACGAGAAAAACCAAGTCACTTCGGGCCTCTTTGCGAACTGAAATTCTCTCAGGTCAGGGTGAGAGAACTTCGTTTCCTGATAGCCACCTGCGCTGATGGATTTGTTGCACATAAATCGTGCACGACGCTGCACTGTGTACACTTTGAAACGCATAAGAAGACGAAATATCATAGACTTATTGCGTTATAGAGTATGTCAGTAATTATAACAATAACGATGAGGATGATTCAGAAATAATAACACTATCTATGATACTATCAATAACAACAAGAATAGCAGGAATATTAGAAGTGATAACTAAGAGACAATGATTATAATTATAATCATTCTCACAATAGTAATTAACCCATTACAACGCCAGCAATTAACAAAAATAAGAATAACATCAAACTGGTTAATTTTACCACCACAGGTTACGTCACTATATCATATTACATCATCATAGTCCTCACTCCCGGTAGATGTGAAAATTATCCACTAAATCTTTAATGATATGCAAATATTGGTGATTACAAGTGTTACTTCCGCATGTTTCATTTCTAATTTGCCTATTCACACTTTTCTTTCGTATCTTGGTTAATAGCATTGTATATTTATTTATTATTATCGACGTTATCTTTCTTATCAGTGTTATTTTTTATTGCCAGTATCAGTGGTACCATTAATACTATTTTTATCGTCCTTATTATCGTTAAGTTGATATCGTTATTATCATGATCGTTGATGTTGTTGTTTTTATCATTCTCCTCATATTTAGATTGTTGTTGTTTTTATCATTATCATTATCATATCATCATTAACATAATTATTATCATCAATATTAGTATCATTATAGTCTTAATTTGTATTATTACCATCATTTCCAATACTTTCGTTATGATTGTTATTGTTACTACTCTTATTATCATTATCAATTTGTTATCAATCTTACTACTATTATTATTAACATTAATAGCATAATTTATTTTATCCCTATTATAGTTGTTGTTATTGTTACTATTAGTCTATTATCATTTGTATTACTATTATTATTATCATTATCATTTGCAAGTTGAGTCACTTTTTTATTCTTATTCTTATTATCATTCTTTTTTCCTTTTCTTTTCCTTAATTTTCTCGTGTTCACTCTCTCTCTCTCTCTCTTTCTCTCTCATTCTCTCTCTCTCTCTCTCTCCCTCTCTCTCTCTCTCTCATTTTCTCTGTTTTTCCTTTTTCTTGAAGAATAAGAGTGAAAAGAAAAGGTAGCGGGGTAAAAATAAAATAAATAAATAAAAGGAAATAAGGAAAACTGCAATCAAATTAAAAATTGAAATAAAAATAATCATGATAAAAAAGTCATTCCCCTCCCCCCCCTCCCCCTCCCCCTCCCCCCCTCTTTAAAAGATACTTCGTTTCTCTCTCTTTTCCCTCTTTTCATCCGCTCACGCTAAGAGAAAGAGACGAAGAAGATGAGGAAGATAATGAATATGAAGAAGAAGGAGAGAGAGAGAGAGAAACAGAGAAAGAAAAAGCGAGAAAGAGTTAGAAAGAGATTAAAAAAAGAACGAAAGGCGAGAAAGAGAGAGAAAGAACAACACAACTCGAAAGAAAACGAAACAGAGAAAGAAAGAGCGAGAAACAAACAAAACAAACAAACATACAGAACGACAAAAGAAAGAGAAAGCAAAAGAGAGAGAGAGAGAGAGAGAGAGAGAGAGAGAGAGAGAGAGAGAGAGAGAGAGAAAGAAAACGAAAGAGAAAAAAGAGAGAGAGAGAGAGAAAGAAAGCGAAAGAGAGAGAGAGAGAAAGCGAAAGAAAGAGAAAGAAAGAAAGCGAGAGAGAGAGAGAAAGCGAAAGAGAGAGAGAAAAAAAGAAAGAGAAAGAGAGAGAGAGAGAGAGAGAGAGAGAGAAAGCGAGCGAAAGAGAGAAAGAGAGAAAGAAAGAAAGCGAAAGAGAGAGAAAAAGAAATAAACCGAAAGAAAGAGTGTGAGAAAGAGAGAGAGAGAAAGATAGAGAAAAAGAGAGAGAAAGCGAAAGAGAGAGAGAGAGAGAGAGAGAAAGAAACCGAAAGAAAGAGAGAGAAAGAAACCGAAAGAGAGAAAGAGAAAGAAACCAAGAAACCGAAAGAAAGAAACCGAAAGAAAGAGAGAGAAAGAGAGAGAAAGAGAGAAAGGGCAACGGCGCGAGAGCCATGGCGTGAGTGCGACTCCAACAGCGCGGGTAATGAGAGGAGGAGCGGCCGGTCACAACACTTAGCCTCAAGAAAGATGGCGCTCATATCTCCACGTCCCTTCGGGCTGTCTCTACTCGAGGCTTTGTGGCTCTTTTTCTTCCTCTTCTTCTGCTTCTTCTTCTTCTTCTTCTGTTTCTTCTTCTTCTGTTTCTTCTTCTTCTTCTGGTTCTTCTTCTTCTGTTTCTTCTGGTTCTTCTTCCTCTGCTTCTTCTTCTCCTGCTTCTTCATCTTATTTTTATTTTTATTCTTCATCATTCTATATATTTTTTTTTCTTCTTCTTATGCTACTTCTTCTAATTTTCTTCTTTTCTTTTTCTTTTTCTTTTTTTCTTCCTTTTCTTCCATTTCTTCTTCTTCCTTTTATTTTTATTTTCCTTTTTTCTTCTTCTTTTTCTTCTCCTCCTTCGTCTCCTTCTTCTTTTTCTTTTTCTTTTTCTTTTTCTTTTTCTTCTCCTCCTTCGTCTCCTTCTTCTTTTTCTTCTTTTTCTTCCTCTTTTTCTTCCTCTTCTTCTTCTTCTCCTCCTTCTTTTTCTTCTTCTTCTTCTTCTTTGCGCTTCTTGTCTCGTTTTTTAAATTCATTTATCCATCTATTAACTTTCGTTGTTTGTGAGTTGGTTGTTTATCTTTTATTTATTATTATTATTTTTTATTTATTTATTATTATTATTTTTTTTAGATTATATGTTTTTTTTTATGTTGCTTGATCCTTTGTTTTGTTTTTTTCTTCTCTTTTCATTACTCGTTCGTTGCTTCTTTTTTATCTTTGTATTTTCCTCGGTTATTGCTTTTACTTGTTATATTTTTGTTTTTGTTTTTGTTTTTCCCCTTTTTTTTGGTACAAAGGATTTGCGTGTTCAAGTTATTATTTTTTCCTTATTCCTTGTTTTCCCTGTTTCTTTCTGTTGACTGATCTATTTTCTGTTATTTTATATATCTTTTTTGGTTTTTCTTTGTATTACATTTTTTTTTTTTTTTTTTTGACAAAGAGATTTGTTTGATTTGTTCCGTAAGTATTTTTTTTCTTTCTTTCTTTCTCTCTTTTTTTTCTTTGATTGATAATTTTCTTTCGTTTTTCGCTTATTGTCTTTTTCTATCTTCTTCTTTCTTCTTGTTTTTGAAACTCTATTTCCTTTTCTTTCTTTCTATTTCTTTACTTTACTCTCATTTTCTTGTCTATTTCTCTCACTCTCTTTAGATTTCTCTTTTTTTCTTCTTCGTTTTTCTTTCTCCCTTTCTTTCCACATACGCACACACACACATTTCGTACATGTCGTTACTGTTGTTATCATTATCATTATCATTATTATCATTATTGTCATCATTAACATTACTATTACTATTATCATTATTGTCATTATTGTCATCATTAACATTACTATTACTATTATCATTATTATCATTATTGTTATCATTAACATTACTATTACTATTATCATTATTATCATTATTGTTATCATTAACATTACTATTACAATTATCATTATTATCATTATTGTTATCATTAACATTACTATTACTATTATCATTATTATCATTACCATTGATATTATCATTATTATTATTATTATCATCATAATTATTATCATGATAGTAATAATGATAATAAATATAATTATTTCTTCCCTTGTCTCTCCTCCTCGTTATCATCCAGTCTTCTCTCATTCTATTCTATTAAGTTAATATAATCATAATAATAATGATAACGATAATAACGATGATGATGATAATAATGGTAATAATAATAATAATGATAATGATAATAATAATAATAACATAAATAATGACGAAGACAATAATGATAAAAAGAACGATAATAATGATAATGATACTAACAATGATGATAACAAAAAAAATAAAATAAAAAAATAAATAAAATAAAATGAATAAATGAATAAATAAGATACAG
>BOPN01002873.1:80000-82500 GCA_017312705.2 Penaeus japonicus | reverse complement strand
TTATCCTCGTCATTATCATTATCCTTAAGGTTATCATAATCTTCATTATTGTTATCGTTCTTGTCATTACTACTGATATTATTATTGTTATTGCCATTATCATATCATTATCAATATTATTATCAGTATTAGTATTATCGTGTTCTTCCGCTTATTGTTAATCAGTACAATTGTTATTATTACAATTGTTGTAATTAATCATTAATGTTATATTTAAAAATCATCATTGGTATAAATAGGAATGGATGATAAATAGAATGATAATGATAACAATAAAAAGGATAATTTTTGGTGTTGTTATTATTACCATCTTTGTTATCATTATTACTACTGTTTATGTGTTTTTGTTAATATTGTTAATGATATTTCTTCTATTATCATCATCGTTATTTTTACTTTTATTGTTATTATTATCATTATGATAATTAGCATTTTTATTATTATTATCTTTATCATAATGACATGATAATAATTATAATATGATAATGATAATATAATGATATGATTTAATAATAATGATGATATAATAATAATAATAATGATAATAATAATAATAATAATAATAATAATAATAATGATAATATTAATAATAATAATAATGATAATATTAATAATAATGTAATAATACAATCTAATAAAAATGATAATATAATAATGATAATAATAATAATGTAATAATGATAAAATAATGATAATGATGATATAATTATCCTCATTATGATTATTATTAAAGATGTCCTTCGGTATAGTGTTCATTTATTAAACTATTTCATTTTTTATTATTGTGATTATTGTAGTAACAATTTTCATGATATAATTTTTGTTATTGGTTTGTTGTCTTTATTATTATTGTTATCCATTTATAATATTATTATATTCATCTTATTTATTCATTATTTATATATTTTTCTTCTTCTTCTTCATCTTCTTTTCTATCATAATTATTATTGGTGTTTTCTTATCTATCATAAATATTATCATCATTTTTTCTTCTCATCATTATTATTGATATTATTATCATTGTTACCATTTGCACTTTTGTTACAGTAGGTGTTAATGGAATCAATTATGCTGTATGTGGTAATGACAGTAAAGTTGATTAAATCATTATTAGTTGTATTATTATCATGATTTTTTTATTTTTTATTATTGTATTTTTATTTTGATATTGTAATTGTTATTATTATTATTATTATTATTATTATTATTATTATTATTATCATTATTATTATTATCATCATTATTATTATTATCATTATTATTATTATTGTTGTTGTTGCTATTATCGTAATCATTATTATCATCATTATTACTATTATCATTAGCATTAGCATTATTATCATCATTATTACTATTATTATTATCATTATTATTATTATTATTATTATTATTATTATTATCATTATACTTATCATTATTATTATCATTATCATTATTCTTATCATCATTATCATTATCATTAATGTTACTATCATTACTATTATCATTACTATTATCAGCATCATTATCATCATCATGATAATACCCATATAGTCAACATTGCATGTATTAGAATCAATATTAATAGTCATATCACCAGTATTATCATTGTAGTTAAAGCCATTAATAGCATTACCAATTTAATCCACAAAATATAATTATCATCATAGAAATAGTATTTGCGATTATTTGCTACCATTGTTGTTATCATTATGATAATCAATATTGTAATTAAGATTATTATTTAATTATTCATAGCGTTCTTAATGTCAATAATATTATCCTCATGTAATTCTTGTAATTATTCCACCATAGCATTTTTTCCCCATCTACTATTGTATTAATTACTAGTATGGTAATGATTAAAAAAAATTTACTTTGATTTATAAGTGTTCTTAGCTCTATTAAAGATGATATTTATCATTATTGTTATCATTATTATCATCGTTATTATTACTGTTATTACTACTGTTATTCTTATTATTATTATCATTATTATTATCATTATTATTATTATTATTATTATTATTATTATTATTATTATCATTATTGTTGTTGTTGTTGTTATTATTATTATTATCATTAGTATAATTTTTATTATCAATATTATCATTATGATTATTATTATCATAATCATCATTACTGTTATTATCTGTGTTATCATTGTTATCATTATCATTAACATCATAATTTTCATCATTATTACTAATATAATTTACTTTATCATTATTGTCATAATTATTATTATTATTGTTTTTACTATTATTACTATCATTATTATTATTATCATCATTATTATTAGTATCATTATTATTATTATTTTTATCATTATTATTATTATTATTATTATTATTATTATTATTATTATTATTATTATTATTATTATTATTATCATTATTATTATTATTATCATTATCATTATTATTATTATTATCATCATCATCATTAGTATCATTATTACTATGATCATTATTATTACTATTATCATTGTTGTTGTTAGTTATGATTATTACTATTATTG
>BOPN01002873.1:27500-30000 GCA_017312705.2 Penaeus japonicus | reverse complement strand
ATAATGATAATGATAACAATATCGGGAACAATGGAATTAAGAAATAATACCAATGACAATGATAATAACAATAATTATACATTTACAATGATAATGATCATAACAATAATTATGATAATAATAACAATAAAGACAGCGATCATAAAGCTATAGATTATTATAATGATATTCCTCGTACCGCTAACGATAATAATAACAATGCTAATAAACAAAAAATCAAATATAAATCAAATTAATAACAACGACAGACCTCAGAGTAAAAATCACAGTCAATTATTCCTCGCAATGATAAAGCCATTGCATGTCGTTTTCTAATCGCATTGGCCAAAAAGCCGCAATTTAACCGCAGACTAATCTAAAATGCTGACCTAAAGTACAGTTGATTGAGATTATTGCAAATCTACTCGAGTAAAGAGGGTTGCGGAGGGGGGAGGGGAGAGGGGTAAAGGTGGAGAGGGGTGGGGGGGTGGGGGTGAGGTGAGGGTTGTAAGAGAGAGGGGGTGGGGGGAGGCAGGGGAAGAGGGGGAGGCGAGGGGAGGGTTAGGGAGGAAAATTGCTTTGCATTTCCGGTCGGGGTGTGTCAGTCGTAGAGGTTAAAAAAAAGGGGGTGAGTTTCGGAAAATGATTCATTTCCTCGTAAGGACAAGGGGGGGGGGGAGAAGAAAAAGAAGAAGGATACGAATAGGAAAAGGGGTAAGAGAGGGGAGGAGACAAAGAAAACGAACGAGAGAGCAAGAAGAGAGAGAAAGAGGAACTGAAAAACTAGAAGACAATCGAAGAAAAACGAAAAACAAAACAAACCAAAAAGTCCTTAGTGAGTCCCCAGAACTATAGACACGTCCAGATTGATAAACATAAATAGAAACAAGATATATAATTTAAAAAAGACGAAGAAGAAGAAGACGAAGAAGAAAAAGATGAAGAAGAAGATGAAGAAGAAGAAGAAGAAGAAAAAGATGAAGAAGAAGATGAAGAAGAAGAAGAAGAAGAAAAAGATGAAGAAGAAGATGAAGAAGATGAAGAAGAAGAAGAAGAAGAAGAAGAAGAAGATGAAGAAGATGAAGAAGATGAAGATGAAGAAGAAGAAGAAGAACAAGAAGAACAAGATGCAAAAGAAGAAGAAGAAGAAGAAGAGGAAGAAGAAGAGGAAGAAGATGATGAAGAAGAAAAAGAAGAAGAAGAAAAAAGAAGCAGAAGAAGAAGTAGAAGAAGAAGAAGAGGAAAAGAAGAAGAAAAAAGAAGAAGAAAAAAAATAAAAAAAGAAGGAGTACCCACATTGAATCCAGACAAGAAGTGAGTAAGAGTGACTCAGGAAGCGACCCCTTTCTCCAACCTTGAAGACTTCGACAGATGGACTCATGACTCATTGACTCACCACTCTCGGGAAGTCCAGGCTGATGAATTGTCTATTCTTCAGTATCTTGATTCATTACGAAGATAGATGGATGCTGTCAGAATCCCAATGAGCTATTGTCGGCCCAGCTGCATAATGACTGAAAATAAGTTGGAAATAGACGAATTTTTTCCCTCTTGTGTTTGCTTTCGGGTTGTGGGTCTTCTCATCGTAATTTTGCTTTTTTTATTTTTTGTTTTGATTCTCTTGTTCTTTTTTTGTCTGTTTCTATCTATTTCTCTCTCTCTATCTATCTATCTCTATCTCTATTTTTCTCTTTCTCTCTCTCTCTCTCTCTCTCTCTCTCTCTCTCTCTCTCTACGTCTCTCTCTCTCTCTCTCTCTCCCCCCCCTCTCTCTCTCTTCCCCCCCCCCTCTCTCTCTCTCTACATCTCCCTCTCTCTCTCTCTCTCTCATTCAATTTAACCTTCTCTCTATTTTTCTCCCTCCCCCTACCCCTCCCCCCCAGTGAGTGTAGGCATAAGTGTCACCGTTGTTCTACAGCATGGTTGTCACACGCGTTGTCATCCCCATTTCTGCTGCATGGCTGTTGTCACGGGTTGTCAGCACGAATCTTGGTGCGCGATGCCGTATGACACACTGCATAGCCCTTCCTTTTGCTTGCTTGTCGTGTTGCTTCTTGCTTGCTTGTCTTGAACGAAACGTGTTTGTTTATTTTCTGGCGTCAGTATTGGTATTATCAGAATAATCATATCGAGTTAATTATCTTTATTACTGGTATTGTTAATGTTATTTTTATTGTCATTATCATCATTATTTTAATCATTATGATGAACGTTATTATTGCTAACATCTTTTCGCTATTTTCATTACCAAAATTGTCATTAATAATGGAACTATTTATCATTGCTGTCATTATCAGTATCATTATCTTCCTTATTATCTTTCTTATCATCATTATTATCAGTATCATTATCTTTCTTATCATCATTATTATCATTATCATCATTATATCATCCTTGATAATACTAATGATAATACTAATGATAATAATGTTATCAATAATTATGGTGATAATGATGATAATGATGATGATAATTATTATGATTATGATAATAATAGCAACAATAATGATAATGATAATAAC
>BOPN01002873.1:10000-17500 GCA_017312705.2 Penaeus japonicus | reverse complement strand
CTATCACTAGGACACGATGGATAAAAAAATAAAGACGATGATTATAATTCTAGTGATATGAATTTGATAATGAGATTAACTTGATAATAAAGATAACGACTTCATAGTAATGGCCGTAAAATGATTATGAGGATAATAAGCGATAAGAAAAATAATGATAATCTGATAATCTAGCATATTATTTGATCATTATTTGACAACTCTGCATCTGGGCTATTCATTCATCCCCCCCCCCCCGTCCCCCTCTTCTCCTCTCTCCCTCCTCACCCTCCCTTTCCCCCCACCCCTCCCCTCCTGCCTTACCCACCCCCTCCTCTCATCCCCACCTCTTCTTCTTCCCCCTATCCCCCCCTCCCCCAACGAACCTCCTACAACCTGATTCGACCCCCCCCCCTCCCTCCCTCCCCCCCAAAGACACAAGACTCAAGAGCGTTCCTCTTGGTGACAGCGGTGCTCTTTCTCCTCTTTCTCCTCCTTCTCCTCCTCTTCGTTCTTCTTCTACTTTTTTTTGTCCTCCTACTCTTCTTCCTCCTCCTCGTCTTCTTTTCCTCCTCCATCTCCTCTTCTTCTTTTTTCCTTCTCCATCTCCTCTGCTTCTTCCTCCTCCTCTTCTTCTGTTTTTCCTTCTCCATCTCCTCTTCTTCTTCCTCCTCCTCCTCCTCTTCGTTCTTCTTCTTCTTCGTCCTCTTATTCTTCTTATCCTTTTCCTTCTCCATCTCCTGTTCCTCCTCGTTCTTCCTCTTCGTCGTCCTCTTACTCTTCCTCCTCCTCCTCTTCTTTTTCTTTTCCTTCTCCATCTCCACTTCCTCCTCCTCGCTCTCCTTCTTCTTTATTTTTTCCTCTTGTCACCCTCCTGTTCTTCCTGTGTATACTTTTACTTCTTCTTCTCCTCCCTCTCTTCTGCTTCTTCTTCTTCTTCCTCCCTTCCATCTTTCTCCTCACCTTCCTCATCCTTTTTAACTTCATTTTCCTCCTCTTTCTCTTCCTGTCCCCTTTTTATCTTCCTCTTCACCTACCCCTTCTTCTTCCTACTCATTCTCTTCCTTCATCTCTTCATCTTCCTCCTCACCTTCCTATTCCTCTTTCTCATGTTCTTCTCCATGTCTCCCCTTCACTTTCCTTATCATCTTCCTCTTCCTCTGCCTCCTCACTTTCCTCTTCTTTTTTCTACTGCTCTTCCTCCTTCTTCCTCCTGTCTCCCCTTCCTCTTCCTTGCCCCCCTCTCTCTCCCTCTTCCCTCTTCTTTCTAATCCTATTATTCCTATCTCCCCTTCCTCTCCCTGCCCTCTCGCCTCTTCCTTCTTCTCCTCCCTCCTCCTTCTCCCTCTGTTGTCTCCCTCCTCTCCTATATCTTCCTCCTCCTCTTCCTTCCTCCTTCTCCTCCTTCTCCTTCTCTCTGCTGTCTCCCTCCTCTCCTACATCTTCCTCCTCTTCTTCCTTCCTCCTTCTCTCTCTGTTGTCTCCCTCCTCTCCTTCATCTCCCTCCTCCTTTTCCTTCTTCTCCTCCTTCTCTCTCTGTTGTCTCTCATGTCCTTGAGAAGTGACAAAATAATCTCCGGTTTGGCTTCTTTGTCGGCTTGGTCACAAATACATACTCACGTGTACTAAACAAAAAGAGAAGAAAAAAAGAGTATTTATGAAAAATAAACGAAAATAGAATAAAAAGAGAGAGAAAAAAGAGAAAGGAGAATTGCTTCTTATGCTACCAGTTGGGTGTCTGGGGCACACACACACACATAAACACATACACACACTCATACACACATACATACACTCACACACACACATACACACATTCACACACATACATACATACATACATACACACCCCGTCACTTTGTAACCTGTATGTTTGTTAATCAGTGAATGATGACTGAAGTGTTGGTGATGATGATGATGATGATTATGATTATTATGATGATGATGATGATGATTATAACGATGATGATGATGATTATGATGATGATGATTATTATGATGATGATGATGATGATTATGACGATGATGATGATGATGTTGATGATGGTGATGATGATTATGAAGTGGAGGAGGAAGAGGAAAAGGAGGAGGAGGAAGAAGAGGATGATGATATCAATGGTGATGATGATGAAAGTGACAGTGATAGTGATGATGAATAATGAGACGGCGAAAGGTCGAGCCGTTTTCATCATAATCCAGTGAATAAAAAAAAAAAAAAAAAAAAGAGTCGGTAAGTGGAGCAGGCGCCTCCGATCAGCCGTCAGTGGATCATCCACCTGCTCGTGAAGACTCAAGTGGACACGGCGTGATTGGTCAGAAACACTGAAGTAGACACAGCTGATTGGTAGAAAGACTGAAGTGGACGTACTTGATTGGTGGAAATTCTGAAGAGGACAGCTGTTGCAATTAAGCATTACGAAGAAGGACTCGCCGACCTGCATCACCCCCCCCCCTCCTCCTCCAACCCTCTCCCCCACCTCCCTCCCCCCCTCCTCCACTTGACACTCCCAACCTGGTTATTCTTGAAGATGTTTGTTTGTTTGTTTGTCCTTTTTTTTCTATATTTTAGTTTTGTTTCGTTTTCTTTTTTCTTTTCATTTTTTTAATCACTTCATTATCATATATGTTTTTGTTTTGTTTAGTTTTCTCTTTCTTTTTCCTTTTTTTCTTTTCTTTAATCACTTCTTTAATTATCATATATGGTTCTGTGGTCCTTCATGTTCATAATGTGTTTGTTTGTTTTGTTATTATCTATGTCATCTTCAGTTATATATGTCTAACGATGTATTTGTCTGTTATATTCATCATACTAAAATTTCAGTCAGACATATCTTTAAAGATATTGATATCTTAAGCTCTATCTTCCCCGTTGGAATTTCCTATGATAGGTTGCTTTAGAAACGCCTTGTATCAACATGTCATGTGAATTTAAGTAATCTTTGCATGTGTTCTATCTCCCTGCTTCATCAACATTTCCTTTTAAATATATTTCTTATATCAAGAACACACCTTCCTCAGAAAAATTCTCTAACATTCACTGAGGAAAATATCTAAATGTAAAAATGAATAGATAATAAGTAAATAGGTAGATGAATAAATAGATAACGGAATAAGTAGATAGATAGATAGATAAACACTATTATATATCACACCTAGTTATCTGTCCGTCGTTATACCGGAAAACATGGATATCTCCACCACGTAAATATTATAGAGTTAATCTTTTTGTATTAATAACTTGGTGGCGGGTATCTTAGCTAAAAGCGAATTAATATTCTTGATCAAAAAGGGAAAAAGGAAATAGAATAATAATAATAAGGGAGGGAACTTACCGTGTCTTGAATATATGAAGGTAATTTTTCGAGACAGTTTGAAACACGTCTCGACACTTTTTTCGATGCTATCTGAACTGTCGAATCATCGATAAATATATTTGATTTTGATCCAATTATCCGATTTTGAAATCCTTTACACGACGAAACTCACTGCCTATGAAATTTACAAGTCCACTTCTTCAAGGAATTAGCAATTGAAGAGCAACAGAATGTGCATTAGAATGAAAATAAGACCATCGCCAGCTACCCTTGAGGATTTGCCGAAGATTCCTGTGATCTGTTTTCTGTTGATTGCATAACAGAGTCCTTGTTCGAACCTCCTTTGTGTTTAATGCAATGCGTCACTCTTACTGCTCTTTGTGTGTGTATATATCTTTTTAATTGGCTTTTGATGAAGTTATATAAGTATTAGATGACGCAGGATAAAACTATATAACTGGTCAATTTGATAGAATGTATTCGTATATGCGACACCTATTTTGCACATATACGAATACACGAACACACGCACGTGCAAAGATACTCGCGTATCACGCAAATACATAATTATTTGCGTGTTTATGGGTACAGGAAATAGATATATTTCACATGTGGTTCAGAACCTACTATGTGGTTCAGAACCTAGTCTTGGTTCACTCTCGTTTCACTGTTATTTTCACTGCAAAATCCTGTTTTTTTCACGAACTGGTTATATTTTTTTCATCCTGATGTATAGCATATTTTTGATGAGTCATGCTTTCACTGGACAAAATTCTTCATTGTCTCCTTGCTGAGTCACTAAAACATTTGTTGCAGAATCATGTCTACTCTGTCGTCTACTCTTTGAGATATTTATTTAGATATGAATTTCTCTCTCTCTCTCTCTCTTTCTCTCTCTCTGTCGTTCTGTCTGTATCTCTCTCTTTCTGTTTCTCTCTCTTATTTATATATACATATTTTCATTTATTTTAAGGTTACTTTTTCCTGTTCCCCTTTTTATTCATTCATTTTTTTCTCTTCCACATTCTTATCGCTGAGTCACACCTCCTGCTCTGACTCGTTTTGAAGTTAGAAAAACTCTTCTTTTAATTACAACAAAGTGGTCTTGGGACATGCACACCTACACACACTCTCATACGCATAAACATACACATACATACACACGCTCACGCACAGAGAGAGAGAGAGTGAGAGAGATAGACAAAGAGAGAGAGACGGACGGAAAGAGAGAGAGAGAGAGAGAGAGCGAGAGAGAAAGCAAGATAGAGAGAGAGAGAGAAAGAGACGGAGAGAGAGAGAAAGAGAGAAAGAGGCGGAGAGAGAGAAAGAGACAGAGAGAGAAAGAGACGGAGAGAGAGAGAGACGGAGAGAGAAAGAGACGGAGAGAGAGAGAGAGAGAGAGAGAGAGAGAGAGAGAGAGAGAGAGAGAGAGAGAGAGAGAGAGAGAGATGGAGAAAAAGAGAGAGAGCGAGCGAGAGCGACAGGCAAGCGTCAAACCAAGCTGCTTTCTTTTCTGTCAAAAAGAGAAAACGGGAAATCTCGAGTCGCGAATATGGAGGGGGAACTAAATTTAAATACTTTATCGTATTTTCTGAAAACGGCAAGAAGCGAAATTAAGAAACGAAAATGCAAAAGAATCGAAATAAAACAAGCATGAGATAAAATTTATTAAAGGAACAAATCATTTCTTTTCATCGGTGTAGCATGTAGTCAGATAAAAGGGAAGAGAATTAGAAAGAGAGAGAGAGAGAGAGAGAGAGAGAGAGAGAGAGAGAGAGAGAGAGAGAGAGAGAGAGAGAGAGAGAGAGAGAGAGAGAGAGAGAGAGAGAGAGAGAGAGAGAGAGAGAGAGAGAGAGAGAGAGAGAGAGAGAGAGAGAGAGAGAGAGAGAGTGAGACAGAGAGAAAGAGAGAGAGAGAGCGCAAAACAGAGATTGAGAAAGAGTGTAGAAAATAGAGAAATGAGAGTAACAAATATTATCGATGATAATGATTACGCAAATGCAATAAATAGCAATAATATTCAGTATAATGATTAAAATAATCTTGGTGATACTAATGATAATCTTTATGAAAATGATAATGATAATATCAATAATAATGGGAGTATCAATAAAATTCATAATGATAATTATATCCATAACAATATTCTGGCAATAATGGTTGTAATAATAATAATGATATTAGATAAAAATGATGATAATGATGATAATAGTAGTAATGATATTATTAATGATGATAATGATGATGATTATAGGCATGCCACTGAGAATAATGACAATGAGTGTAAGTAGTATAATACAAATGATGATAATCATCATGACAATGACATTGATAACAATCACAACAATGTTACAGTGATGATGATGACAGTGATAATGATGATAATGATAACAAGAGTAACAATAAAACCAGTAATAATGATAATGATGATGATAATGGTATAATGATAATAATGAAAATAATAATGCTAATCAAATTGAAAATAATAATAATAAAAATGAAAATTATAATAATAGTGATAATGATAATAACAATCATGATTATCTTTACAATACTATTAACAATAATTAGATTAACAACAATAATGATAATGATAACCATAATAAGGATGCTCATAATAGTAATGGTAATACTTATATCAATAATGATGATAGAGTAATATAAGTAATATTGATAACAACAATAATAATAACAATAATAACATTTATGATAATGATAATAACAATGATGATTATAGAGACAGTGAATGATGATTACAATGATATCAGTGATGATAATGATAATATAGCAATAATGATGATAATCGTTATAATGGCAAAAACAAAAAAGAAAGTAATAATGATAAAAATAATGATGAAAATGATAAATGGTAATGATAATGATGACAATGATAAAAAGGGTAATTATGATATTGATTATAATAATGATAACGACAACAATGACATGATATATATATGTATATATATATATATATATATATATATATATATGTATATATGTGTGTTGGTGGGTGTTGTGGATGGGTGATGTGGATGTGTGGGTCATTGGTGTGGTGTTACATATATGTGTATATATATATATATATATATATATTATATATATATATATATATATATATATATATATATATATATATAAATATATATATATATACGGTATATATATATAGATAGATAGATAAATATCATGATAATTTCAACAACTATAATAATAGTGATAACAATAACATAATTACAATAATGATCCAGTACATTACTTTTTAAAATAAATCAAATTTATAATAATACGATTAGCAAATATTAATAGTCATAACAGTATCAATATTAATAATCATAAAAACATTAATATTGATAGTCATAACAGCATTAATATCAATATTCATAAAAGCAATGATATTAATAATAGTAATAATTGTTAAAGTACTTCTCCATGCAACAAATAATAATGAAAGAACACATGATCTTAGCAATAACACCAATAATAATCATGAAAATGACAATGTAACATAGATAAAACAAAATAGCATTAACTCTAGCCATAAACAAGCCTAAATAACAGTAATGAGTAGCGATAACAGGGGATTGGAGATCTTAAAAGAACAAGATGAAGAATTAAGTACATTATAGTGGACATAGACGGTCACGCCTTCGAGGGAAAGACAAGTATAAAGAGGAGAGAGAGAGGGAGAGAGAAAGAGAGAGAGGGAGAGAGAGAAAGAGAGAAAGAGTGAGAAAGAGAGAGCGAG
This sequence comes from Penaeus japonicus, assembly GCA_017312705.2. Taxonomy (NCBI): domain Eukaryota; kingdom Metazoa; phylum Arthropoda; class Malacostraca; order Decapoda; family Penaeidae; genus Penaeus; species Penaeus japonicus. The sequence continues at coordinate 10,462 of BOPN01002873.1, read as the reverse complement.
AGAGCAAAAGAGAGAGAAGGAGAGAGAGAGAGAGAGAGAGAGAGAGAGAGAGAGAGAGAGAGAGAGAGAGAGAGAGACAGATTGAGAGAATGAGAATGAGAAAGAGAGAGAGAGAGAAAGAGAAACGAGAGAGAGAGAGAAAAGAGAAAGAGAGAGAGAGACGAGAGAACGAGAAGAGATAAAGAGATAGAGAGACAGAGAGACAGAGAGAGAAAAAAAGAAGAAGACGGTAAGAGACGAGATTTGAAGATACAAGAGAAAAAGCTGCACTCAATCACAGGGCGAGGACATTATAATGAGACCCAAATGTAAACATTAATTCATTTTGGCTTATGCGTGGCCGGCATTAGCATAAAAAAGGATGCCGACGAGGGCACCCCTCCGCTCTCCTCGCTTAAATATTTCTCAATGTTTCGGCCACATCTTCTTCTTCGCCTTCGGGGGTGGGTGGGCGGAGAGGGA
>BOPN01002873.1:0-5000 GCA_017312705.2 Penaeus japonicus | reverse complement strand
GAGCGTGTTAGATCGTTTATGTGGCGTGGGTGTGGGATCAGGTGTGGCGGTAGGCATAGAATCAAAGTTTAATGCTCAAGAACTGCTTTGTTCGCTCATGTAGCCAATGTTTTATTTCTCTTTGAGATCTACATGGTGTGAAGATGGCAGGAGGAAAGAAAACACTCACTCGGTGTTTGGGGTTTCGGTGGAATTATTGTTTTGGTTTAAGAGAAAATAGAGGAAAGGGAGGGAGGGGGAGAAGGAGGGGAAGAGAGAGAGAGAGAGAGAGAGAGAGAGAGAGAGAGAGAGAGAGAGAGAGAGAGAGAGAGAGAGAGAGAGAGAGAGAGAGAGAGAGAGAGAGAGAGTGTGTGTGAGTGAATGAGTGAGAGGGAGGGGAGACTAAGAGAAAGAAAGAGAAAGACGAAGAGAGGGAGAGAGGTGAAGGGGAAAGACAACGGGAAGAAAGAAGGGGGGAAGGTAGGGGAAGAAGAGAGAGAGAGAGAGAAAGAAAGAGAGTAAGAGAGAGAGACGAAAAAAGAAAAAACGGAGAGATAGAGATAGAGAGAGGGAGAAGGAGGAAGGGGTAGGGAAAGGAAAAAGGAAGAGGGAAGTGGAATATAAAGGAAAGAAAAGGGTAAAAAGGAAGATGGAAGAGAAAGAAGATAAGGAAGAAGAAGAGAAGAGGAAGAAGAAAAAAGGGGATTAGATAAGAGGAGAAGAAGAAGAGAGAGAAAGTGAAAAAAAACGGAAGAGGAGATGGGAGAGACGAATAGATTGCATCAATTGCAAACGAGTTTATGAATTGTGTAAAAGAAGAAAGAGAGAAAGAAAGAAAGAGAAAAAAAAGATAGTTCGCTAAAGACTAAGATAAAAATGAATATGCAAAAGGATTTAATGATAAAAAACAACAACTAAAGTGATGATGAAAAAAAACGTAAGAGAAGTATTTCCTTCACAAAAATACCCTCCCCAGAAATATGCGTCTTCCACCTTCCCTCCCCTCCCCTCTTACTCAGCTCCCTCCCCTCCTCCTCTCCCCTCTCCTTCCACCCCCCTTAGTCAACCCTCCCTACTCTATAGACTACCCCTCCCCCATACCCCATACTCTTCTACCCCCTCCCCCAGAACTTAAGCCCTACCCCCTATTCTCACCCCCCCTCCCCTCTACCCTCCTCGTACAGACCCTCCCCCCTCTAACCCTCCTCCCTCCACCCTACCCCCCTACCCCCCCACCCCCCACCCTAAGCCACACACTCCTCGTAAACTAGGTGTCCAGAGCGACGGGTGGGCGTGCGTGCACTCTATGGGCGGTTCGGTTCTCCGGCTGACAAAACCCGTGTATACATGCGCCGCCCACGAGCTACGGGCGCGGGCGGCTCGGGAGACGTTTATGGAGGTCAAAGGTCACGGGCGGTGCGGCGATCGGGCTGTTCTGAGACTCGATGTACCGCGCCGATGCCTTCTCCTCCTCGGCCGACGGGACCTGAAGAAAAGAATTGCGCTGCGGTAGATGCTGTCGGGAGGGGCAGTGCGGGGGGGGGGGGGGGGGGGTTATTTAGTGGGGGTATCGGATGGGAGGATGGGGGTAGGGGGGGTTGGGGATGGGGGATATGGAGATTATTTACTCTCTCTCTCTCTTACTCTTTCTCTTTCTCTCTCTCCCTCTCTCTTTCTCTCTCTCTCACACACTCTCCCTACCTTCCCTTCCTATTCCCTCTTTTCCATCCCTCTGTCCTTCCATCCCTCTTCGCTCCCTCCCTCTCCTTCCCATCCCTCTTCGCTCCCTTCCATCCTTCTCCCTCCCTCCCTCTTTCCTCTCTCCCATCCCTCTCCTTCTCCCTCCCTCCCTCTCCCTCTTCCTCTCCTTCCCCTCCCTCCCATACCTCTTTGCTCCCTCCTTCTCCCTCACCCTCCCTCCCTCTTTTCCCCCTTCCTCCCATCCCTCTTCCCTCCCATCCCTCTCCCTCCCTCCCATACCCCTTCATCCCTCCCTCCCATCCCTCTTCCCTCCCCATCCCTCTCCCATCCCCTCCCCATCCCTCTCCCATCCCCTCCCCATCCCTCTCCCATCCCCCTCCCTCTTCCCTGTCCCTCCCATCCCTCCCCTCTTCCCTCTCCCTCCCTCATCCCTCCCCATCCCTCTCCCTCCTATACCTCTTCCCTTCCCATCCCTCTCCCCCCCTCCCATACCTTTTAGCTCCCTCCCATACCCCTTCGTCCCTCCCTCTTCCATCCCTCTTCCCTCTCCCTCCCTCCCATACTTATTCGCTCCCTCCCTCTCCCTCATCCTCCCTCTCTCTCCCATCCACTCACACTCTCACTCTCACTCTCACTCTCACTCACACTCTCACTCTCACTCTCACTCACACTCTCACTCACACTCTCACTCACACTCACACTCTCACTCACACTCTCACTCTCACTCACACTCACACTCTCACTCTCACTCACACTCTCACTCTCACTCTCACCCTCTCCCATCCCTCTCTCCCTCCTATCCCTCTCCCATCCCCCTCCCATCCCTCTCCCTCCCATCCCCCTCCCATCCCTCTCCCATCCCTCGTCCCTCTCCCTCCCATCTCCACACCGTGAGATCAAGACAAAACTTCTCCCTGCCGTCGACGATGAAGCAGTGGGATGATGGGGCCTGGGTACACACACCCATAACAGGAGCGTCTTGGATTCAACGTCTGTTATATTTCACTCGCCTTATTAACATGTGAAAGGCAGAAGAAGGAGAAGGCCACGAAGAACCACTAGGAGGAGAGAGGAGGAGGAGGAGAGAGAAGAGAGAAGAGGGGGAGGTTGATGATTTGTCAGAAGAAGTGGGGGAGAAGAGGGGAGAGAGGGAGGCTGATGATTTGTCTGAAGAAGTGGGGGAGAAGAGGGGAGAGAGGGAACTTGATGATTTGTCAGAAGAAGAGGAGGAGAGGAGGGGAGAGAGGGAGGTTGATGATTTGTCAGAAGAAGAGGGGAAGAAGAGAGGGAGCTTGATGATGAATAAGAAGAGGAGGGAGAGAAGAGAGAAGAGGAAGCTTGATGATTTTCCAGAAGAAGGGGAGAGGGAGTGCTATGAAGATGATTTCGTAGAAGAAGCGTAGATGCGATAATCAATCTTTTTCAATATGAGCGTAAAGATGAAATGATAATGAAAGGGTGTAGAGACAAGAATTATGCAAAGTTTTAAATGAAAGTAAGAATAGGAAGAAAAGAAATGCAAATAAAGAAAATATAAACGCGATGACATATAGAAGCTGATATAATACAGAAGTCAATCTTCAGGAAACAACTCTCTGCAACAGAATGGAAAGAGGGAAATAAATACTAAAACGAAATTATTAAAATGATGTAACTGCAATTATTCTAGAAATCCGACGATCATAACGATAATAACAATAACATCGATAACAACAACCACAATCATAAACAAATAAATAGATACACATACAAAACCAAACCTCGAAGGAGCATAGAAAAAAAAATCAAATTTCTCGCTGCTACTTAAACAAACAAACAAATAAACATCAAGAAGTCGCGGCTCCTTACATAGACGACATCTTGGAGCAGAGATAAAAACGAAAAATAAATTTGCCAAACATACCAAGGCAGTAAGACCCAAAGACAGATGAATGTTCGGTCCAAATGATTAGTTCTTGGCATTCCTGGTGACTTCAACGGCACCCAAGTAATGATCCCTCTTTTTTTTCGCTGTTTTTTTTTCTCTGTCTCTCTTTTCTTTTCTTTTTTTTTAGCTTGTTATTCATGTTATCGTTATGTTACTTGATGTTCGAGCTGTTTATGATTCGCTGTTGGTTGATGTTGTTCTTGTAACTTTGGGGAATATTAGCTTACACACTCACAAGCAGATATATTTGTATATATGAATATATATATATATATATATATATATATATATATATATATATATATATATATATATATATATATAAAAAGAGAGAGAGAGAGAGAGAGAGAGAGAGAGACAGAGAGAGAGAAAGAGAAAGAGAGAGAGAAAGAAAGAAAAAGAGAGAAAGAGAGAGAGAGAGAGAGAAGGAAGAGGGATTGAAGATGGTGCTAATATAATGCAGGTTTTGTGTGAGTAATATATATTATGTTTTGTATATGCATGGGTCTATATGTGCACACACACACACACACACACAGGCTGTCCCTCTACCCTGAGACTCCAGAGGAACGGCCAGGCAGGACAGTGCAAGCAGTCTCAGTAGCCGTGTGGCCGACACTGAGGAGTTTATAGCGGGGGCGGTGCTTTACGGCAACGGGGGACCTGCCTGCTTTTGCCTGCTTGTTCTGCGCGCGGTTTGCTTTTGCTTGCGTATTTGTCTCTGTGTTTCATTGGTTGACTAGGTTCGCTTGCCTGATTCGTCTGCTTTTGCGTGGTTTTGCTTGTTGGCTTTGCTTTTTTTTTTTTTTTTTTTTTTTTTTTTTTTTTTTTTTTTTTTTTTTTTTTACTGATCTGTCTCCGTGCCTCATTGCTTGACTAGTTTTGCTTGCTTTGTTTGCTCGTTAGTCTTCACTTACTTTTGCTTGCTTGCCTGTCTTTGTGTCTCTTTACCTGTGTGGGTATGCGGCTTCACATGCTGTGTTTTTGGGTTATTTTGTTTTCATCATATTATTAACATCGTTACATTTATTGTTCTTACTTGGGTTTTCATTGTGATCATAATTGTTATTATTCGTGTTATCACTATCATCATTATCATTATTGTTATCACTAGGATAATCATTATGATTATAACTATTTGTGTTATCATTATCATCCTTATCGTTATTATTATCATCCTAATTGTTAATATTATCACCATTATCACTACCATCATTATCATTATTACTATTATTACCATTATCATTATCATTATTGCTGAGACAGAGAGACAGAGAGAGAGAAAAAAGAGACAGCCAGACAAACAGAGACAGAGAGAAAGAGCAAAATGAGCGAGAGAGAATTTTTGAAAGACTTCATAGAAGCAGCGCTGTGGCATGGCGTTTCTTGATGG
>BOPN01002872.1:183269-186595 GCA_017312705.2 Penaeus japonicus | reverse complement strand
GGAGGGAGGGAGGGAGGGAGAGAGGGAGAGAGAGAGGGAGAGGGAGAGAAGGAGAGAGAGAGAGAGAGAGAGAGAGAGAGAGAGAGAGAGAGAGAGAGAGAGAGAGAGAGAGAGAGAGAGCGAGAGAGAAGGAAAAAGAGAGAGAGAGAAAGAGAGACATGACCATACATCTCAACGAACACTTAAATAGTATGGGAAGCAAGTTCGTCTTAAGCACCTGTTCGTGATTGATGGACTCTATCGGGTAACACCTGAAGTTGCATAATGAACGACAGAGAGAGAAAATGCGGTGTGAGAGATATTGAGAAAGAGGGAAGAGAGAGACAGAGAGATGTGAGAGAAATAGAGAAGATGGAGAAAGAAGGAGAGAGAGGGGTGGGGAGAGACAGATAGAGAGGGTGGAGAGGGAGAGAGAGAGAGATAATTATGTGAGAGGGGTAGAGAAGGTGGAGAGGTAGAGAGAGAAGGGGAGGGGTGAGGAGAAGGAGGGAGGTGAGAGAAGGAAGAAAGTAGTTAAAGGGAGGTGAGAGAGGAGAATGGGAGGTGAGTGAGAGTAAGAGAGAGAAGGCGATGAAAAAATAGAGAAAGAAAAAGGAAAGAAGAGACAGAGAAAGAATGAACAATAAGAATAACAATATCACAATTAAACATAAAAATAACAAATATAAAAGGCAATAATATATATATACACACACATACACATACATACACAAACACACACACACACACACACACACACATACGCACACACACACACATATATATATATAATACATATATACATTTATACATAAATGCATGTATTTATGTATGTGCAAACGCATGCATGTATTCACGTGCTTATGCTTATGTCTATCAATTGCAGCTGCCTGTTGCTCTTTGTTCTTAGGCTTCACTTGCCCCAGATACCTCGCCATGCTTCAAGTCTCTCCTTCGTTTATGATTGTTAATTCGCAGCAAGTCAGGTTTTATATAAACTGACTTGATTTAATCTTGCCATCACTTTAAGCTCGCCTTTTACATCACGTGTCTCTCTTGTTAGAATACCAGAGGACGCGGCAACGGGGATGAGGGCAACAGTAGAACACTTTGCACAAGGCTTTATCTGATCTGAACTAATGGGGTAAAAGTATTGCATTAAGAACGATAGGTACTGCACATAATACCATTTAGACTTTGTTTTTGAAGCTATCTCGTTTACTTACCTCCTCCCTCTGCCCCCCCTGCCCCCGTCCCTTCAACCCCGAATAAAGAAACAAAAAAAGGAAAATTAAACCTTTGTTCTTATTCTATCGAAACAAGATCGCAGACATGATTAACAGGGAGTGATAAGAAAGTTGAACGCTTAGTAGATTAGCTCGAACCTCCTTCTCAGACTTTTGATACAAGCATATTCAGAGTATGTGATACATCCTGCAAGAGAAGGGCTTCAGCTGATTGGGAATGGAGATCCTATTGTCCAGCTACCAGATGAAGGCCGAGATCTAGTAATGTTTAGTCCTATAAATATCACTTCTTGCTGGAATTATGAAGCCGTCTTGGCGAGAGGCGTCAGGTTCCACGTGCACTGGCAACACTGCACGAGGTCTATAAGTAGAAGGTGTGGTCCAGAGGCGGCTATAGACTCTTGGAGATCTGATCCTACAAACAATGTGGCTGGGTTTTGTCCTCTATTCATGCAAAATGCCATAAAATCTCGGTTAATTTTCCAACAGAATAGTTATAATAGTTACCCCCATGGCTCATTGTCCGCTGACCACAGCCAATGATATTCGGAAATTTAAGACATTCCAATTCATGGGACTGACACCGAATCAAATATATTATGTGCAAATCCCGGGCAGCTGACTAGGGCATTCAGGCCGTCTCTAAAGGCTCGGATTAATTGTGTTGATATCGTCCGCAAGGGGCCCATGATGCTGTAGTTTGATGCGTGTAAAGATTCCGACGCCACAAAAGTTGAGCCTTTCAAGTCTTTATCAGGTCTGACGGGAGAACCAGGAGGCTTGAATATATTAAGCCGTTCCCTACATATACGAGTCACAAGGGCTTAACAATAGAATGAAATATAGACTCTCTCGTGTGTGCTTAAGTCTTCGTATTAAAGTCTTCCATCGTGAGCCCACTCTTTAAACATCAACAGATTTATGTTTCCATGCAGAGTAATTTCGAAAACCAAAGGATATGCACTAAAACTATTCGTTGCCGGGCTTCATGTGTGTGTGTCTTGCGTGTAACATAATTAACAAGGGTCGGGACGCGTGGCCCTCTAGCACGGAAGACGCCGACGAAGGGGGTAGGTGCTATAATAGAGGAACAAAGGAGACAAAATGCACCATAATTTTAATGAGTTGTATTATACCCCCACTTTGTGCCGGACTCACGAGCCGCGATTCGAATCCCCGAACGAAGCGTGTTTCCGAGCCCGAAATGACCACATGTTCCTCCGCGAAGCACAAAGAGCAGATGACTCGTTCTCGGGAGACGCGTGGAGAGCTGTTGCAGGCATTGAATGGGAGAAGCTCTTGGCTGGAAAGAAAGGGACAGATTACTTCACATCATAGGCTGCGGCGATAAGGATCAGTGGTTAGAATAAGTATGTGATACTAAGAGATACAATGAAACGAAAAGAGATGAAATGAATAGATGAAGAAAGATAAAAAAGAGAGAGAAAAATATACGAAAGAAAGAAATAAACAACATTCAGCACCTCCCCATCCATATTTTCCCACCTGCCACTTCCCCGTTCAGTTTCCCACCTGCCACTATACGCCACCCCCTCCTTCTCCCCCCTCTCCCCTCCCTCCCCTTCCTGAATCCCCTGATGTTTAAGCGAAGATGGAGAGCGAGCGAGAGCACTATGTCAAAACTCATCCATGCAAATTAGCCGCCATCAAGAGTCATGCAGGCATACTCAAGACCTGTGTTTCTGTCCACACCTGCCAATCACGCTAAACGAATCGTGCGGCAGATGGTTGTAAGGAACCTAGATTACCCCCCTTTCCCTCTCCCCCTATCCCCCTTATCCCCTCCCCCCTCCCTTCCCCCACCCTCCGTACTGCAAGGTAATCGCTGGTCTTGGAAGCGCCTCTCATGCCCGGAATGTGTTGTTCTGAGATGCATGAAGATGATCAGCATCCTTATGGGCGCAGGGGGAGGAACATGATGTACGAGCGTTTAAATTGTTCAGGATTAGTCATCGAGAAGTTCAAGTGGTGTACACTTAAACAGGTGACTTAGATGAACGTGTTTTTTTTTTTTTTTTTTTTTTAAGGTTTCTCTTAACCACTCCCCCCCCTACCTACCTCTCCTCCTTTCTCCATTAT
>BOPN01002872.1:173269-180769 GCA_017312705.2 Penaeus japonicus | reverse complement strand
TGTGTTTGTGTGTACATACGTGATTGCATGGATGCATGAGAGTATTCGTGCGTGTGTGTGTGTGTGTTCGTGTGTGTGTGTGTGTGTGTGTGTGTGTGTGTGTGTGTGTGTGTGTGTGTGTGTGTGTGTGTGTGTGTGTGTGTGTGTGTATGTGTGTGTGTGTGTACATAACCTTGAGGAACATCCCATCATTGGTTCTTGCGGTTCATTAGACAGAGTCTTGTGTACTCGGACGACACAGCGTTTTGTGTGGCCGATAATTTGGTGTGGTTTGAAGGGGCTTCTGTTCCTCGGCGTCGGGGGATGGGGGGGGGGTCCAGGTTAGGGGGGAAGGGGGGGGGGGCGAGGGTCGAGAGGGCATGGACTGAGGAAATGGAGGGGGGGGGGGGGATGGGGATGGTAGGTAGGTGGATAGAAGGATGCATAGATAGGTGGATAGATGGATAGGTTAACAGATGAATAGATGAATAAAACGAGAAGGGGAAAGAGAAAAAGGGATAGAGAAAAGGGGAGAGAGAGAGAATAGGACAGACAAATAGAGAGAGAGAGAGAGAGATAGATAGATAGATAGAGAGAGAGAGAGAGAGAGAGAGAGAGTCAAACAGGCTGAAACACACACATAGAGAGAGAGAGAGAGAGAGAGAGAGAGAGAGAGAGAGACGGAGGAGGGGGAAGAAGGAGATAAAAACAAGAGTGAGTATAAGAGCGAAAGAGATAATCCAAATAACAGAGCAAAGGAGAAAGAAACGGGATTGACAGGGTCAGAGGAGAAGTGTTGATCGCACAGGCAGCGAGGAGGAATAATGATCGAAACAAGTACAAGAAACAGGAAGCAGAAGTTGCAATTGATAAGAAACACCGATTCTTCTCAATGGCAAGATTAGCATTGCACGATGCCCTCAGAGACAAGTCAAAGAAACAGGAAGCAGAATTTGCAATTGATAAGAAACAGAGCGATTCGTCTCATCGGCAAGCGGAGCATCGCACGAATGAAATTAAAGTTGGCCAAAATAAAAGGCGAGTCTCTGAAGTAGAATGAAATCTCCCGGTCTTCTCCGCCCGTGGAAGCGCTTGCATGTGGATCACGAAACACGAGCCATTAGATGTTAATGATAGTTTGCGGACTTGATTGCGTTGATGGCCTTATTTTCGTGGCGAGAGAATTAAAAGAATGTTTATCTCTCGTCATGTTGATGGGGGGAGGGGGGAGGAGAAGGGGAGGGGGAGGGGGAGGGGGTAGAGGTTGTGAAACCGGGTCTAGTAACGTTGTTCTCGGGACAACAAAAGTTAATGGTGACTTAATGGCGATGCTTTTGTTTACCGCAGTTGCATAGCTGCGTGCAATCTCAATTAGGGGAGTATCTTATCACTCCCGTCGGATTTTAATGTCGTTTTTATTCAGTAGAAGTCTGATCTATATAGAGAGCAGGAAATGTTCGTACTCAACTTTCTCGGAAGGTTAACTGGTCAATTGCAAGATGCATACAACGAGGAAAAGTTGAAAAACCGGTGTAGCCATAATATAGGTGTGGTTAGAAAGTCAGCCATTGGGTGGACGCGAAGAGGTAGTCGTCCTTAGCATGAAAGAGTAGAAAGAGGCGTCGTTTTGACAAGGAAATTCTCGCAGGATGACTTGCTCCTGGCCGCCGGCACGCGTCAGAAAGAACTTTGAAAATCATTTATTGGTACATGCGAATCCTCGAATCATTTCGCCGGGAATGCTTGCTTTCAGGAACAAGCTGAAGCAACGACTTTTTTTCTTTTTTTTTAAACACTCACTCTCCGTGTCACTTCTGACTAGCCTGAAATGTTGATAAAGCTTACGCGGCAAAATGGGCCATCGGCTGAAAAGTCGACTGTGAAGGGAATTGTATGAATTTTCCTTAAATTCAGGTGATCTATACACCTACACACACACAAACACACACACACACACGCACACACACACATACAGATACATACACACACACACACACAAACACACACGCACGCACGCACACACACACACACAGATGCATATACATATACATATGTACATGTATACACATATAAGTACTTCAGAGAAGATAGGTTATCAAGCATCTAACAATTGCAATGATGGCAGTATTGAATAGAACATTTTTGCAATAAGATGTAAACCCTACAGATGGCTAAGAGAGTTTGTGTATCATGATGGTGATGATGGTGATGGTATTGGTGATAGCTGTGGATACTGGGTGTGGTGTTGATGGTGAAGCTGATAATGATGATGATGATGAAGTTTTGGAGTCCTTAAAGAGCGTGATAAGATCTTTAATGCTTTTAATTTTTGTTATCTGGAAGATATGTTAATTAACAGTAAAATAGCGATGATATTGCATTAATTTCAATACTGCAATACTTCTGATTATTATAGTGCAAATTCGTAGCGTAAATTTAGATCATAATCCACCTATCCACGTATATACATAATTTGTTTATTCGTGTGTGTGTATATATGTATATATGTATATGTATATAGATAAACTTAAGTGCATATATATGTATTTATATATATATATATATATATATATATATATATATATATATATATATATATATATATATATATATATGTATGTATGTATATGTATATGTACACACATAAACATATATACATGAATGGCAAAACACTCTTCCGTGTTGATAACATGGCAGACAAACCCACTATACACAAAATATATTTATTAGAAAATGAGACAACAGTTTCTTCAGGTCTGAAGATGATAAACAGCCAGATCAATAAATAAATATTTTTTATACGTATTCATCCATGCATACAACTATTCATTAACCAATTTTATCCATCATATCTCTATTTACCAATTTACTTATCGATTCAAAGCCCTTCATTAGATATATTTTTGGGCATCTTAATGGCTACAAAGACTAGTTGTTTAAGCAGTAACCAAGTGTCATTCCAGACACAAACATCTGGGAATAAACGAAAAGATTTGATTACATTTCTTTGAATGATATATATTTGAGAACGATTGTAGCTATATATGCAGATGAATGGGACACTCTTAGATAACTAAAATGGTTATGCAGCGTTTGAATAACATTTTCCACCCTTTAACTACAAGTATGTATAGTTTATTGCACAGCTGAAGCATAGCCGTCAGCCACTCGCCTGGACAATGTGCTTTCTCTTGAACGGTCATGCATGGTACAGACATCTAGCGCTGCATGTCATTACTTGCATGAACGCCCTGCAGACTTATGTGAGGGTCCCCATGACGCTAGTGTTTATTGCGGTGTTAGCTTATCAATTGAATTATCTTTCGTGTTTTCAAGGGTGTCGTTCGTGATTTGGAAGAGGTGATTTCGCCTCAGATGAAAGAGCTTTATTCTGCGAGACTCTCAGGTGATTGATACAGCTTGATTGTAGTTTGCAAGTTTCGTCTCTCGTCTATGATGGTTTATATCAGATTTTTTTTTTTTTTTTTTTTTTACTGTAAGGAGATATTTTCTGTGTTTTTCTTCCATTTATCAATTCTTGAAATTGATTTGAATCAACCACAGGACCTTTCATCAGAGGAGGAATTCCGTCGAGGCAAGTCTCAACCCTCGCGCACCCACGAATATGCTCCTCTCTAAGACGAACCACCCGTGATGGCGAATCGGAGCATTGGAAACGCTTCGTGTTGTTGCTCGCAAAATATCCGTCACTGGCTTTACGATTTACCCCGGTCGTCAGGAGAGCTAACACTTAAACGGACAGTTCCATGGGAAATGGGGACTAAAAAAAAGACCTTCGTTACTACCGAAGTGAATTGGAAATGCGAGTGTCTGTGCAACTGAACTGATCTGGTGAATCATGAGAAGGGAGAGGTATCGGGGTAAAAAAAAAAAAAAAAAAAAATCAGATTTGTTATTCAGTAGAGGAAAAGACGCTGTTTTTTCACTGAAGAATATTTTTCTATATACTTGTTTCTTTGTCTATTTCTGTTTCCCTATCTATCATCTATTCTTTGCTTTATATAGCGGTTCGTTTACTAAATTTAGTTATTAGTTTCTAAGTCGCGACATTATAGGACTCCTTTCATAAAAAGCAGGAGCTGTTCAACACACACACACACACACATATACACACACATGTGTGTGTGTGTGTGTGTGTGTGTGTGTGTGTGTGTGTGTGTGTGTGTGTGTGTGTGTGTGTGTGTGTGCATGTTGAACAGCTCCTGCTTTTTATGAAAGGACTCCTATAATGTCACGACTTAGAAATTAATAACTAAGTAGAGGAAAAGAAAATGGAAAATTAATTATCATCTTCATCTTCATCCTCATCAGCAGCATAGTTTGATGATACTGGCGATATTGATAATAGTAATTATAACAATAATAACAGTGATAATAATAATAAGGATAATCAAAATAACAATTATAATAATAGTAATAATAATAATAATAGTGATAATAAATATAATAATAACAACAGTAATATTGACACGAATATCAAGGATATTAATATCAATAATAGTACTAATATCAATAATAATAATAGTATCAATAATGATAATTATCGCTATTATTATTATTATCATCATTATAATGATGATGATGGACAAAAAGAATTACATTCAAAATTGCTTATGCCTAAAATAAAACTTTGCTTTTGTGACCTGGGTATGACTGGGAGGTTACCATGGGACAGACCGTGGGCGAGAGCACCTAATGGACCCACAGAAGGTGTCGCTCCCCCTATTGCACATAAAACTGCAACAAAATTTGCAATCTCCCACAGTTCTTGATAAGGAGTCCGAGACAAAGGTCAAAGCCAGTGTCTTTGTCAGACATCAAATTAAACAGACCATGGAATGCACAGACTCCCCCCCGCCCCCCCACGAAGTTGAACAGGAAAGAAGAAATAAGATTCGAACAGCTTCGAAGCAGTGGCTCGGAGTCTCCTGGGCCAAGACAAGACCGAATATTATGTGGAGCTGGTTGAGGTTGATGAAGAACCAAGATAAAATGAACAACGGCAAAATGGGTTGCAGGATGACTCTGAAAATCCATATCCTTGACATGGAAGCTTACTCAGAAGAGCAATATATTTTGGACTTTGAACGCCGCGACCAAGGAGCGTGGAATGAAAACAAGATGGCTGACTATATTTGGTGCTGATACTTGAAAGTGAAAAACTACTTCTAAAAAATACTTCTAAATATTTTTGTTCATTTTTGTATATCTTTGATATAAATACATGCAAATTTTGATTCATATGTTGTTTTATTCATACCTTATGCAAATGAAAATGTCCAAAATTTCCTAATTTTACATAAAAAATAGGTTAATTTTTGGCGGAGTTTGAAGTGAATAATGACCATTTTCTATATTTTTTACGACTTATGCAATTACGAAATAACATAAACAACCCAGTGTACATAGTATAATAATGATCATGATAATGAATATAATAGGAAGTATCACCATCATTATAATAATCATATTGGTAATGATAGTAAAATTATATAGAATTTACAAAATGAGGATGATGATGATATGAGAATTAATGACAACATGATAATAATGATCGTAACACAAACAATAAAGTGACAGGTGAGGATAAGAATACCAATAATTAGAACGACAAGGAAATAACAAAAAAAAAAAAAAACACGGAACTCATAAACAAGACCGCAGTTCCCAATGTCAACTCGCCACACCCAGAGATCCCAAAGCGCTCCCTTTACCTCGGGCCTTTTCGTTTAACCGAATTTAGCCTCCCCTCCCGTTCTCTTCCTCTATATTACCCGGAGGCTGTTCGCTCATCCGGATCATAAGTCTTTCGAGGAATTGCTACCTCTCCCTCTTCCTTACACTTCCTATTACCACTCTTTCTCTAATTTCTTTTTCTTTCTCTCTCTAGCTCCCTATGATCCCCCTTCTCCCTCCCTTTTTATTAGCCTTCCTCTCCCTCCCTCCTTATTACCCTCTCCCTCCCTCCCTATAACCCTCCTTCTCCCTCCCTATAACCTTCTCTCCCTCCCTGATTATAACCTTCACTATGACCCTCTTTCTCCCTCCCTCCCTCCCTATAACGCTCTCCATCCCTTCAAACTCCCTATAACATCTGCACCCTCTCCATCTCTCTATGTAACGCTCTCCATCTCTCTAACTTCCTCTCACACTCTACACCTACCGAACTCTCCACCCTCTTCTTCCCTATAGCTCTATCTTCCTTCCTCTTTCCCTCCTTTCCTATAACCCACCCTCCCTCCCTCCCTCTCTATAACTCTCCCCTTCCCTCCCTAAATCCCCCAGACCTCGACTATCCTCCCTCCATCATTCCCGTCCCTCACTTTTTTACTCCCTCTCCATCCGTATGGCAATTTCCCCTCGATTCCCTTCCCTTCTTGAGCCCCCCCCTTGCCTACATTCCCTTTGCCCCCCTCATTATCTTGCCACATCCTCCTCCCCATCCTTTTCCATCTTTACTATCCCCTCCCCACCTCCCCTAAAATCCACCCACTAAACCCATCTCACTGAACATTGCCCCTCCCTCCCTCCCTCCCTCTCTCTCTATCTCGCCTCCCCCCCTCCACTCATCTCCTTTTCCACCTCTACCCCACCCCTCCCCCTCCCAAACACCCACCAGCTATACTATTTTCACTAAACATCCATCCCCCCCCCTCTCCCCCCTCCATCACCATCTCAACCCCCCACCCTCCTCCTCCCTCCCCATCCCGCCTCCGCCTCCGCCACGATCAGCAGAATAGGCACTAACCCCAATTAGGAGATTAAAATTGTTGAATGGCAAGCTCACTGGATAATTCTAGGTTTGCGAATTCAATTTCACGCCGTAATCAGGTTTTTCGCTGACCTACCGCCATCGCCCGCCTGCTCGCTGTGTCTGATTGCTGGCTAGACTTTTGGCTGTTTTCGGGTATCTGTTTCCCTCCTCTCCCCCCCCCCCCCTCTTGTCTTTCTTCACCCCCTCCTCTCGTCATTCTCTCCCTTTCTCCCTTTCCCTCGAAGGAAGTCGTATGTCCTTGCTCTGTATTTGATTTTTTTTTTACTCTTTCTCTGTCTGTTTGTCTGTCTGTCTGTCTGTTTCCATCTCTCTCTCTCTCTCTCTCTCTCTCTCTCTCTCTCTCTCTCTCTCTCTCTCTCTCTCTCTCTCTCTCTCTCTCTCTCTCTCTCTCTTTCTAATGTTAACAGTAATGACGATACTGCTAATAATAACAATGATATTTACATCAATAATGATAATAATGGTAGTAGTAGGCAATGATAACAATGGTAAAAAATAACAATATTAATAGTAATAGAAATAGTAATAACAGCAACACAACTAAAAAGAATAAAGCAGAAGAAAAACAACAACGAAAACCTGGCCAAGTAAAACAAAAACAACATATCAGTCGTGACGTCATAACCAGAATGAGATTGAATATCACATTTCCCATTGCCATCGTGGCAAAATCAATGGCTATCAGTCAGTCTCATTCAATTCTCTCCAAAGCATTTAACTTTTAG
>BOPN01002872.1:160769-163269 GCA_017312705.2 Penaeus japonicus | reverse complement strand
AAGCTGGAGGGACTGAAGTTCCCGGACCAACATGGCTCCGGTAGGCGGGCGTGAGCAAGAAGTGTTGACGTGGGTGTATGCGTGCTTTTGTGTGTGTGTGTGTGTGTGTGTGTGTGTGTGTGTGTGTGTGTGTGTGTGTGTGTGTGTGTGTGTGTGTGTGTGTGTGTGTGTGTGTGTGTGTGAGATATTGAGCGTGTAAGTGTGTGCTTCTATCTGTCATTTTCTGCGCCAGGCGTGTTAATTTACCTCAGTCTAATAATCACACCTGAATATTTTCTCACAAAACCCTTGTAAATTTCCCGATAATCTGATTACACACTTAACAATGTGAACTACATAAATGCACAAAGTAAGAATGATTATATATGAAAGAAAAATACACAATAAGGAACCACAGACCCAGCACAGGTTCATAAGGTCTGAACATTTATAAACATATTCCCTAAATGCTAGCTCAACGCAGGCGATAAAATACCGAACAATTATGAACAAAAAGAATGTATGCACAACAATTATGAACATTGCTCTCTAGCTGCCATAGATACCTATCATAAAGAACAATTCCTAAGTGTCAGCAGAGAACAGGCAATAACATACAGAATCTTTGTGAACAATTTCCCCCTTGGTGTCCTAAACAATACTGATGAACACTACTCACTGAACAACATTTCGCCCGTTGCTGTGTGTTCTTCTAAGCTGTTATGTTATGTGTTTTCTTAAGCTGAGTCTTAATCGCTTTAAGCTCTAATCTGAGACCATTACTTACCAGCACGCACAACAAGCACAGCAGTACGAACAAGAACATCCGCATACTAACAAGCGCTTACATTAATTATGAGAAAATACATGTTTGAGTTGAATTTCATTTTCTTTCTTTTTTTTCTTTGTCGGTAATATACTGTAACATTTGTACTAAGAGACGCATGGTTCAGGGGGATAAAAACACGCTCTGTGTATCTGGAAGATTTTCTTGATGTAATAGACAAGAGTTATGCTCATTTTAGAGACTAATGGTTATGATAACGATGGTGATGATGATGATTCTAGCACTCTACTACTACTACCACGTCTACTACAATTACTACTACTACTACTATTAATGATATTGAAAGAAAATAATCTTAATGTGGCATGATATTAATAACAAAAACATATCAAAAATTATAAACATAATTATCATCATCTTTATTCAAAAAACGACGATAATACATAACACTGAGAAGAACAACCCACATTCAAAACATACGCAACGTAGCAACGAGAAACGCCATCCACGAATACACTTTCCGACGAAGGGATTACACAAGTCCCTTTGAGATACTCCCCTTCCTTCCTCCTCTTCCTCCTCCTCCTTCTCCTCCTCCTCCTCCTGACCTATCCTAATTCGAGCTGCAACGGCTGCAATCTGTACGTCATCGAGGAATCGGCGATAAAATATATATAATTACCTAATTCACTCTAATGCAACAGATAGCCTCGTGGTCCAAGCCTGCTAACTTCATTTTAGATTGTATCAAAATTATGCTGATCAGGCAAAGGAACGTGAACTCAGAGCCTCGGGTGGTGATTATGAAGTCGTACGCATATGCAAGTGCAAGAGGAGGTGGAGGGATGGAGGGAGGGATGGATGGATGGAAGGAGGGAGGGAAGAAGGGAGGGAGGGAGGGAGGGAGGGAGGGAGGGAAGAAAGGAGGGAAAGAGGGAGAGAGCGAGGGAGAGCGAGAGGGAGAGGGAGAGCGAGAGGGAGAGGGAGAGCGAGAGCGAGAGCGAGGTGAAAATGTTTACACACAGACAAGATATGGGGGAATGAGGGTCTGCACACTAAATTCGGAGTGTTGGATGTATGTCCCATGCACACGTAATATTAATGATGCGATTACAAATGGAATAATGATATCACATACATCAGCAAATCGTACTCACACATACTGTTAAAACACATACGCGAGTCTTTGTTAATACACATACACGAGTCTTTTGTCTTATACTTTGCTGTAGTGATAACTGATACATATAAACTTTATATTAAACAAAGGAAGAGCAAAAATCGACGCTAACGTGATGACGAGGCAGGAACAAGGATCAGGGGGCAAGTAAACACGATATGACCTTAACACGTTCCCGCAATGCACTTCTGTGACTTAATATGACCTCTGGGACCTCTTTTATCGAATCTGTAAGTTCGGTGTGATCTGTGTGTGTGTATGTGTATGTGTATGTGTATGTGTATGTATCAGACGGAGAAAGGCAGACATAAAGATCGAGAGTAAAAGATGGAGAGAAAGAACGAGATGCCAAATTCAAAACCACAAAGAAAAAAAAAAGAAAAAAAGAACGAAACAAGAAATCCACTTTAAGTCAGGGGTTACGAGGAGCACCAGCCTCAACCCCACCTCCCCCCTCCCCCTATAACCCCTTACCCCACCACCCACAAGCCCACTACCCTGTCAGTTGTCTCCCCCTATCCCCGCCCCCTATCCCCACCACCCCCCGTCCCCCA
>BOPN01002872.1:153269-155769 GCA_017312705.2 Penaeus japonicus | reverse complement strand
CATACCGATTTTATTAACTAACAATAAAATGGGGATTTATAATCGTAATGATGTCAATAATCGTAATGCTAATCATCATTTCGGTGATAATAATAATGATCACGATTATGATGATGATGAATGATAATATCAATGATGATAGTAATAATGATGATAAGGATAATGGTGATAACAGCAACAATAATACCAATGGTAATATGATAGATAAATAAAGATAATAGTAAGAGTAATGATAATGATAAGGTAGAATGATGATAAAACAAAATAACAGCAAAATGACAATATTAATAATGATGACAATCATGACAAAGATTATAACAATAACAATAAGGATAATGGTAATAACCGAATAGACAGATCATGACAATAAAACGAAGACAGCCAAAGCTCGCTGCCCAACAGCCGGTAACGGTAAGCATAAGGACGGCATTCATACAACCGTCAAAATCACGTCAATACCATTACGGCAATCACGCAAGCAAAGCCAGTTTACTCCTTTATAATCACCGTTAGATTTTCTGTCCCCCCACCCACTTACCGGAACAACCCAACCCCCACCCACCCACTCTTCCCCCCCCCCACCCACCTCATCCCCCCCAACCACCCACCCACCTCATCCCACCTCATCCCCCCCACCCACCCACCTAACCCACCTCATCCCACCCACCCACCCACCTCTTCCTACCCCCCCACCCCCCCACCTCACCCCCCCCACCCACCCATCCACCTCCACCCGCCCACCCACCCACCCACCCCTTCCCACAATTAGATAATCCATACCGCAAGCGAGACAATCTATTCCGCTTTCAAATTACACCAATTATTAGGCACTCTCGCCCTAATGCCACGCAGTGACGAAGGTTAGCAGGGAGCGAGTGTTCTCTGGATAATTATGAAGGCCAGGTGATTTACCATGGCCAGGTCACCTTGCATGACAGAGAATTGTGCAAAAGACAAAAGCGAGTTTTCAAATATTGCACTAAGGGAGGGAGAAGTGACAGGCGCTAGGGTAAGGGAAAATGACCCTTGTTGGTTTTCCTGAAGTATTGATATTAAAAATGATTTTTTTTCTCCTTTTAATCTCCTAAGAATATAGTGTTGATCAAAGTTTTTTTGAAATTGGGGGATTTTATTCAGAAATTCAGAAACCTACTCATGGAATTATTTTATTCTTTTGTTTTGTATTTTAAAGTTAAACGTAAGGTAAATATTCCACGGCTACTCACTACTGTACTTTGAGTGCTAAAAAGGATCAAAATAGCTTGGCCTCTAAATGTGGGCTAAGCCTTTCTGTCGATTAATTATGCAAATATTCCCCCCAGATCGGTGGTATCGCAAGCTTCCGGTCATTAAGGGCGTAACGCACAGGCGGGCATTATCAGTGCAATTATGCGGTCAATAAGTCAATACCTGTGATTTAATGGATAAGCATAAAGGGAGAGTCAATGGGGATCTATTATGGTGATAGACATTTCCAAAATAGGGAGAAGGACAGTGTGAAAGAGAGACAGATTGGTCGAAAGGGAGGAAGTGAGGGACTTTGGGATTTGCCTCTGATATATTCATTCTCTCTTTCTCTCTCTCTCTTTCTCACTCTCTCTTTCTCACTCTTCCTCTCTCTCTCTCTCTCTCTCTCTCTCTCTCTCTCTCTCTCTCTCCCTCCATCCAGCTATATTCCTCAACACACATTTTATTTATTCATATCTTAGAAAAAAAGAAGAAAAAGAAAAGAAAAAAAAAAAAACACATGGATCCTCAAAATGAAAGCAAAATTCTGAAATTTATCAATCCTTCATCCTCTCTTCCTTCCCCTTATATTTCTATTTTTTTTCTTCTTTTTCCTCCTCCCCTCTTCCTCCTCCTTCTACTTCTAATCCTCCTCTTCATCATTTTTTTTCTTTCTTTCTCTTCCTCCTCTTTCTTCTTTTCCTCCTCCTCCTCCTCTTCTTCTTCCTCTTCTTTCACCCCCTCTTCCTCCCACTCCTCTCCCTCCGCCTCTTCTTCCTCCTCCTCCTCCTCCTCCTCCTCCTCCTTCTCACCCCTTTCTTCCCCTCCTCCTAATAATAGATACAGAGGCACAGAGATAACAGCGCAGACCGAGGGAAGATGGCGAAACTGGGGGAGGAAGAGGAGAAGAAACAGGAGAGAGAGAAGGAGGAGAAGGAAGAGGAGGAAGACGAGGAGAAGAGGGAAAATGTTGACGAAAAGGAGAGAAGATTCTACAAAAGGAGAAGGACTGTAGTATCTTCTCTCTGGGATTGGGATAGAGCGACGGAGATGCTAAAACCAAGATGCTAGAGAGAAACAATGAGAGAATGTCCCCGTATTAATGCTTGAGGGTTTCTCTTTCTCTCTTTCTCTTTCTCTCTTTCTCTCTCTCACTCTCTCTCTCTCTCACACTCTCTTTCTCTCTCTCTCTCTCTCTCTCTCTCTCTCTCTCTCTCTCTCTCTCTCTCTCTCTCTCTCTCTCTCTCTCTCTCTCTCTCTCTCTCTCTCTCTC
>BOPN01002872.1:148267-150809 GCA_017312705.2 Penaeus japonicus | reverse complement strand
CCCTCCCACCCGCCCCCCCATCCTGCCTCCAACATCAATCACCATTCCATCGTACTCTAAACGCCTTACAATATCCGTGGCGGACTCTACCGCCGCGACATCAGCACAAGGGCTTCGTGTCATTGCGCCATAAATCACAAGGTAGAGAAGGCCGCCATGTGTAAACAAAAGGGTAGAGGGAAAGGCTGACGCGCGTGAAATAAGTGAGTCTCCCCTCTTCCTCCCTTTTTCTCCCCCCCCCCCCCCCCCACCCCTCTATTCTCTCCCACGTAACCCCTCCTCGCTTGTTATTTTTTTTATGTATTGTTAATTGTTGCTTTACGCTTTTATATAGGTCTATGAAGACCTGAAAGGTATCTTCCCGGCGGTTCGCACGGTAGACTGTGACGGCTGCTGAGCCAGACACCGGAGGAGAAAGCGCTGGCGACGCGCGCTCCGCTGGCTCCCACGTGGCCAGGTTGTAGTGGGCACTCACTCATACATAAACATGTGTGTGTGTATATATATATATATGTATATATTTATACATATATATATGTGTGTGTGTGTGTGCGTGTGTGTGTCTGTGTGTGTGTGTGTGTAGATAGATAGATAGATATACATTGATGCATACATACATACACATACATACTGTTAATTTTACACGTGTATATTGTGTGTATTCATCTATATATATTTGAATGGTGGAAAATTATAAACTCACATATATATCCCCACGAAATAATTCTCCCCGTCCGAAAGTGGCAGACGCAAGTGCTTCCTCTTATACAAACATGTGTGCACAGGGCGAGCGAGTCTCAGCCACGGAGTCCGTTTCCTCCCGAAGATAATAGCATAATTGACAGCATTTCCCCCCTTTGCAATCCTCACCCGCTCACCGTCCCTCAAACGCAATCCCAAGTCGAGGAGGAGCTGTTCTCGGGATGGGATAATCTCGCGGGATCGCCAGCATCCGCGAGCATTACCGTTTCCCGAGGACGGGAAGTGTATCGCCTGAATCATCGTTCAAAAAGACGATCGTTGGCTGTGGCTCTTGCGGACAGCGTTTCCTCAGGTCTTTGAGGACGTTAAAAGGAGAGGAAGAGAGTGTTTAACTGTGTTTCAAAGGGTTACTGCCGGCGCTCACGAAGGGAATTCCACCCTTAGAGCTATTGGAGGTTAAGGGCTGTTTTCCTTTGTCTCCGGTACTTAACGACTGTAGATGAAAGACAGCGAGAACGCGTCACTAACCAGCTGAGGGAGAATGACTATCGACTTTATGACAGGAGTCCATAGAGAGCTCTTGTTCTGGCCGGGTACCCAGCTGTTGGTAATTGCGTGGAAGACAACACAGAGCTGTTCCGCCGCCATACACTTGGGGTGACAACTTAAGTGTAATTGGATCTGTTACATGTGTGATGGATGTACGTAAGCATGGATGTATGGTCGACCTGAATGTGTTAGACCTATGGAAATATCGACCTTGTTGTTGATATACGGCTTTCTCCCCCCTTTTTTTTACATCTTCTAAGAAGGATCATACGGTTATACATCATGGACAAAGGCATCGGTTAAAGTACTGCTATGTTTGATACTGTATTAATGTATGGAATACTGAAATGAACACCTGATGAAAATCATCTTTAGTGGATTAGAACAAAAATTCCTCATCTCTTTCTGTGTTTCTCTCTCTCTCTCTCTCTACACACACACACACACACACACACACACACACACATATATATATATATATATATATATATATATATATATATATATATATATATATATATATATACATATATATATGTATGTATACATATATATACATACATACATGTATATATATGTGTGCGTGTGTGTGTGTGTATGTATATGTATATATATGTATATATATATATATATATATATATATATATATAGATAGATAGATAGATAGATAGATATAATCATACACACAAGTATGTATGTATGTTTCTGTAAATAGATAAATAGATATATCTTTTTTGTAAGCTGCCATTTTCTTTCAATGACAAGTGATGAATATGGGAAAATGACTGATAATTCTTCGGAGGAAGTTAGTAATTCTATCTCGATTATCTTTCATTCACATTCAAGAACAAGGCTGGTAATCAAATGCCCGAGTAAAAAAAAAAAAAAAAAAAAAAAAATAGAATGAGATAAACGTGTAATGATCCTATTTTTGTCCTTTTGAGTAACTTTGTCCTTCGACATTGGAGGAAAAGGCAGCAGGATGTTGACGTTTCTGAGGCAGTACTGTCTGTTTGTCTGTCTGTTTGTTTGTCTGGTTGTCTGTTCTGTGTCTGGCTGACTGTTATTTATATATATATATTCTGTATGTATGTATATCATTTGTTTACTTTATATATAAATATTATGTATGAAGTATTATATATATACATATATATATATATATATATATATATATATATATATATATGTGTGTGTGTGTGTGTGTGTGTGTGTGTGTGTGTGTGTGTGTGTGTGTGTGTGTATGTGTGCGTGTGCGTGTGTGTGTGCGTGTGCGTGTGTGTGTGCGTGT
>BOPN01002872.1:103267-105767 GCA_017312705.2 Penaeus japonicus | reverse complement strand
CTCTCTCTCTTCCTCCCTCCCTTCTCTTCTCTCTTTTCCTCCCTCTCTTCTCTCTTTTCCTCCCTCTCTTCCCTTCCCTACTCTCTTTCTCTTCCTCCCTCCTTTCCCTTCCCTTCTCTCCACTCCGACACTACACCGCATAAAAATTGTGAATAAAAGTATTCCTCAGAGATATAATCAGCGGCGCTGCATATAATCATAGCATTATTTTGATTGTGCACCAGAAAAATTATCTTAGATCAATGATGTGTAAACTGTTCCGTTTTTCATTTGTTACTGCTTCATTTACTTCGAGTAACAATTTATATCATTTTTAGTTGTTTTTTTTATAGGAAATACAAAGTAACACGGACCCCACACAACCTTGCAAGAAACATAGCAGACCTCATCTGTATCAATAAGCCACAAGCACAATTGCACAGGAACAGAAGTGAAATATCGATCACCACTGCAGTGACAATGGCGCAGGATGGAATTAAATAACTCGGCGGTGCAGTCAATAGCTCTCCCCGACACGGAGTTATATTGACTCACCTCTTGACCTGGCACACGTAGAACAAAATGAACTTTAGTCTTCATTGTATCCATCCCCCAAAAAGTGTCTCAGGTTGAAAGCACACAAAGAGCTGAAACCCCCGTTCTCTTCCCAAGCAGATCAGTTGCTTCATATTTTTCTCTAAATTACCCTTAATTGCGGCGACGCGGTAGTTAGTCTCAGGTTATTAGGTTGGAGGTGATAATGGGTCATTCGGGGGGGTCGTGACTCTGGTTTCAACTCACAGGTCCTTTGGAGAGAAGTCGTTCTTTGAGGAAATTCCATGCCGTATAGTAGTCTGTACGGAAGCGTAAAAAAGGGGGAAAGAAAGAAAGAAAGAAAGAAAGAAAGAAAGAAACATCTTATATAAGTTGATATGAATGTCTGAGTGGAGGATCAGTTTGATTTATTTTCTTTTTCTTTTCTTTTATTGATTTTGATTTATACATTTATCTATTTTATTTATTTATTTATTTTTTTATTTATTATTATTATTATTATTATCTTTTTTTTTAAGCTTTACGGTGTTGGATCGTTGGCGCGAAACTTTATAAAACGGGAAATGCAAACGTTTTTTTTTTAAGGCATCCAGACACGCGGTCATTAGATAATAAAAAACGAATAACCTGGACGATGAAAGTACGTGACACTGTACAGACACTTGTGTGCGTTTCTAACCGCAACGTCCATTCTTCTTTTTTTTTTCTCTTTTTTTTTAGGTCAAATTACGAAAAAAATATATGACAAAAATATACCGAAGATGATGCATTGGCTGATTTTTTTTTTCTTCGTCTGAAACTGATAGCTCGTTATATTCATTACGTTATGAAATATGGCACCATTGATCTTCATAATCGGTCATTTAAGGAAGTCAGTTCTGTGTAATAGGAATATAATGTCGTTGGAGATCTTCCTGTCCCTCCTTTAAGAAAAAAAAAGAGAAAAATGTCTTTTGGTATTTATTTTCCAAAATGCTTCCAATTGTCCCTCTCTTTAGAGCCCGAAGATTGCTATAATTCAGTAATAGGAGCACCTGGAGTAATCTTATCCTCATTATGTCTTTTCTGTTGTTTTTTATCTTCCTTTTTTTTTCTTTTTCTTTTTCACTTTTTTTGTGAATGTGAATGTCAGCGAACTTTTCGTCAAAGGGCCACTTTTTTTTGGAAAATGATGGCCTTCATGTGCGTTGGAAGTTCGACATTGTATTTGCATCATTCAGTTCAACAATGGTATGGAATTAATAAACTTTATATGTTAAATGGGGATGTACGGTGGGCTTCTTGGATGTCGTAAGTTTAGTTTCAAGCTACAGTAATGAAGGGAAATTGCGCACTGAACCCGTTCATTGTTAGAAGAATTACAACAGTTATTTTAGTTTGCAATAGAATTCCTAGTGCATTTAAAGGTTTTCGGGAAGTTCTTCATTCAGCTCCGTGAACCAAGAAGAGTAAAATAAAAGAAAAGGAAGATAAAAGTGATGATGATGGTGATGACGGTGGTGGTGATAATGGTGTTGATGGATATGATGATAGTGAAAATAATGATAAAGAGGAGGAGGGAAAAGGGAATAGGTCCCTCTATTTGTGTCCATTTCATCCTTCATCATATTTGTTTCATTCTCATTCTTATCTCTTGCATGAAGATATGAATAGCAAGAAAGTCACGAAAATAAAGACAAGAAAAAAAAAAACGAGAAGAAAAAGAGACAAAATGGGATGACCGAGAAGGAATAGCATGAATAGTAATAAAACGAAGAAAGAAAAAAAATCAGGAAAAAAACACACACGAAAAATGCAATTTCTTCCGATCAGCCTACTTAACCGTCTCGATTTTGATTCGCTCAACCTCCTACCCTCTAGGCCTATCCAACCCCCAACCCCCTCTCCCCATAGCCTCTCCACAGGCCTCACCCCAACCACTATTCCCTCCTCCAACCCCCTCCTCCTCCCTCTCCCCCTACCCCTC
>BOPN01002872.1:80767-85767 GCA_017312705.2 Penaeus japonicus | reverse complement strand
TAGCTAGCTGTCTAGCTGTTTATTTATATGCACAGTATATATATGTGTGTTTGTATGTAAAGGCACGCATCCAACTATAAACAGATATACACACGACACACACACACACACACACACACACACACACACACACACACACACACACACACACACACACACACACACACACACACACACACACACGTGTGTGTTTGTATGTATAAGTATACCCCCACTTTAAAACGGGAATATAAAGATCAAACCAGATTTTCCTTTTTCAAAAGGAAGATACCATTTGGCGTCTTTAATCGTCATTAATCTCGACTCAAAAAGATTTACAATCAAAGCCAAATGCCATCAAAAACGGTAAAGAAAATTAAAGGAACAAGTAAACAACGTCGTTCACAGGATAACAAAGAGAAAGATATAAACAATAACAGATTATCGGAAGCAGAAGCGACTAATTCTTTACGGCGAAAAAAACATCGCCATTAAGCATAGACCTCAACATCTGTCACACTCGCCTCGCTATCATCAACAGCAGTGATAATTACGTCATTAACTACGCGACAGGAAAGAGACTAAAAGACAAGCACAAAGGAGATCCTTGTGTTTCTGTGTATGAACTTGTCACAAAATAAAATACGGCGGATGTCCAAAAAAAAAAGAAAAAAAGAAAAAAAAGAAAAAAACAAACAGAGTTGTCGTTAATAATGTGAGTAACTGATATAATGATCTTGATGGGCAAGATTAATCATTGGCGAATGATTGAAGACATTTTTTTTTACTCCACGCGAAAACACTAGTATGGGTTTCTAAGTAACTTCAAAGTATGGTAAAACATATTTTCTTACAATGATACTTCCACGGGTATGTACATAAACACAAATACGTATACTCCTGTACGTGCAACAAAACCATATATATATAATCAAAGAAACAAATACGAACCAGAGCAAAAACAAGGAAAAAAAAAAAAAAACACTATTTGCAACACTAAATAAGATGAAACACAACTCTAACAGTATAAACCCATCACTGGACCAAAAGACAATACGTATGTTCTTCATTTGCCGATAGAACACACGAGCTCGGGTTTCTTGCCGTGAGAATAAAATAAGGATAACCGGTTGCAAGATGAAACAAGATAGGTGGAAAGGATGCACCATTGTCAATCTGAGCGGTTCCATTTGGTTCCTTAAATGCGAGGATCATTGCATAATAAAGAGTGAAAGGAACGGGAAAGGTGATCTCTTTTGTGGTTTGTCATTGTATTCAGAAGATAGAACCGATACATAGTTATGCTTTATCACTTTTATTTTGTTCTTCTCTTTTCTTTCTTTCTATTAAGCGGAGGCGCAATTAAGGGGCGGTGATTAGTATTACTGTCCGAATGAAATAGTTTTGTTTCGAATAACTGTCATCACCAAATTGTTAATGATCAAATAATCATAATTACAAACCTGTCCGTTATCAAAAACACTTATCCTCACTAACCTGCCATCAATCATCATATACCTGTCATCAATGACGGTTGATGTCAACCTGTCATCCGTTGTCACCAACCTGTCACCAGATATCAGATATCGACCTGTCAAATGCATCATCAATTCAGTAGAAAAAAAACAGTTGCTTTATTCTCTCTCTTTCCAGTTCCTCTTGATCTACCTTCCCTCTCCTCTCCTCTTCCTATCTATTTATCTATCTATCTAGAAATATGTGTGTGTGTTTGTTTGTTTGATTGTGTGTGTGTGTTTGACTGTGTGTGTGTGTGTGTGTGTGTGTGTTTGTTTATTTGATTGTGTAAGTTTGACTGTGTGTGTGTATGTGTGTGTGTTTGTCTGTGTGTGTGTGTGTGTGTTTGCTTGTGTGTGTGTGTGTGTGTTTTGCTTGTGTGTGTGTGTGTGTGCGTATATGCGTTTATGTGTACACAGGTCGTTAGATAGACGAGCGAGATGGTTCCAGCGGCCTAGCGGCATGAGTCATACGGAATGGGCTACCGCAGTGTGATCCCTGCGGTGGGCGGTGATACCCATTTCAAGAGGCATTTTAAGGCAATTTCCACTATTATCAGCCGGTGGAATCAGTTTTATCCATTTCATGATGGGGGGCGTGGGGTATAGATGTGCGTGCTCAGGTGTGCGTGCGTGTGCTTGAAATTATGTGCATGCATGTAATTAACTTCAAAATTAGTATCAAGCATATCTTATCGTACGAACTATGAATGATACCGTGTGTTTAGCGAAGGAGAGCGTGCACTCGAGAAAAAAAAAATATAAAGCTGTTTGTACAAGTAACCTAATAAGTAATTGAATTGACTAACTAGGGATGTTAAATGCATTCCCGTGTTTTTTTTTCGTTTTTTTTTTTAGTGCATGTCATGTTCAAACACAAAGTAGAATCGAAAATAATTCTAGTTCAAAAAAATCAAAAGGAAAGTTATAATCAAGATCATGAACTCTTGATTAAACATCACTCAAGTTCAAGTCGCATTTATCACGTGATGTAATTTATTTCAAGTTATGAAATCATCTCATAATGATGTCATCAGACTCATTAGAGATACGACCACTAACCATACACACATGAAATTGATTAAAAGAACAAAAAGAATCATAGGCAATAACATCTAAAGGTTCTTCGAAAGAAAGTCTTATGTATAGTTTTAAGTAATAGATTTCATATTAAGCTGAATGTATCAATCAAGTTTAATTAACCAAACATACGATTGAGAGACTATAAGGGAAGTAATGTTGTTTTTCTTATTCGTAATCAACCTATTGATATGAAATTAATAAGAAGGGGCGCAGTCTGGAGATCTGTTCCAAGTTCACGCAAATTTTCTTGTGCGCGCAGATTCCTGTTCCTCTTAAACTGTGTCGGCGTCATTCCTGCTCACCGAAGAAAACTCACCTCATCAGTTATGGTTATTTACGGCCAGACAACTTTCGGGGGATATTGCAGAAGTTATGCAAATTTGAATATTGCAGCCGAGAGAGTATGCAAAAATATTCAAGTCCTCAATCCCTGACACAGCTGCGGTTCTTCGGAGAGGTTGCCTAATTTCTCGCCATCTCAGTCTGTCCGTCTGTTGGCTCTTTCTATGGCAACTTGTCTTTATTTCTCTCTTTTCTTCTCTCACTTCCCTTCATGGGTAGGAGGGAGAGAGATGAGCAGATGATAATATCGATATTGCCATAAGGATCAAAATAACGTCGGTCCCAACAGTACCAAATATGATAAAGAACAGAAACACACCTGCAGAGCCGTGCATTGATAAAGAGCGCCGCTGTGCAAGGATTCTCCCGCAACAAAGCTCCTCAATTTAGTCCGTTTTAGCAGCGTGAAGCAATACGATCTCACCGCCGGGGGCCAAGAATTATATCCTTTAATATGATGTAATATACCCCGCCTACGGGCCACGGACACCCCTGGGGAGCTGCCGGCCCCGAGACGCGTATTAGATCGCAATTTCCGATAACGTTCGAGGTAATTTTTACAAGAAGCGCCGAATGTCCACCTTGGTTGATTTTCTATAAGCGAGCGTTCCGGAGGCGTGTGATTGGTCGAGGCGCTCAGACGCTCTGCCAATGAAAACGGTTCTCGAGTGAGAGATAATTGTATTTCTTTAAATTTCATACCCGTCCTACATCGTTATCATTTGTAGTAGTAATAACAGCGGTATAAATATATTTCTATTTTCTCTATTAGAAGATTTTTTATGATATCAAAGACCGAGGCGCAAGTTGAACTGCCCCGAAGACGAAAATGAAGTGAAACAACGATCACCTTCCGTCGCTCCTGGGTGTCTCCGCTGGGTTACAATTTACCGCTTAAACGGCCTGGTTATTGGGAACTGCCATTATTCAAGTTGTCATAACCGTGATATTCCCATCTAGGGTTCACAGATTATCAAATAAATTATCGTCGAAGGTAGCGCAGAAAGGCTTCGAAGTACTTACAGGAGAAAGTCACGGTTTGAAACGCTGTTCCAGAGGTTAGTTCGTATGGGAAAAAAATGATTTCAATTATCTAGGGTCGTAGGTCATAGCTGGTGAGATTTGGGCGTCTTTTCTTCTTCTTCTTCTTTTTTTCTCGTGTATTAACGGATTCTTTGTATTTATGTATTTCTCATTTCATAGGTTTTGAATCGAAGCTATATCATTTTTGGGTTTATGTTTGTGCAGGACATGAAGACACGGGTTGGTGGTATTCATATTAGTTCAATGCAATCTTAATCTACTTTTACAAACACACACACATTTACGCACACACACACACACACACACACACACACACACACACACACACACACATACACACACACACACACACACACACGCACACACACACGCACACACACACACACACACGAGGCTCTATTAAGGTACCAATGCGTACCATGGAGCGAGTTGACCCATATGACCGGCATATCGCCACATGTACCATATTAGGGAAAAGGACCGGACAATAGAGGAATGGAAGAGGAGGGGGGGGGAGCAGATGCACCGCCGTTAGTGTTTCCCTTTTTAATCGAGTCTCTGGAAATTGTCATGGACCTTCGGGGAAGAAATGTCACTAAAGACACTAAAGAATTTTTCTCTCTTTTTTTTAGAAATTTATCTCTTCCCAGGCGTTGTTCTTGTTCAAACACACACACAAACACACACACAAAGAGACACACATTCATGCACACACACACACACACACACACAAAGACACACACACAAACACACACACAAAGAGACATATTCATGCACACACGCAGACACACACATATACAAAAAAGAAAATGCATGCCACCTCCACACCGTAAACGTATTAATCTGCAGCGAACCTTGAGTAGGCAGCTGTTCATAATGAGAGGTCAGGAGTTAATATGCACCGTTGCCTGATTTGCATGATAAGGAGAATAATTATTTATCTATTGTTCAGGCATAATCGTAAGAACACAAACAAACTTTACTACCGGTATTACTGTAGCTACTGCATATCCCTGTGGCTATTTCATGGGGGGTGGG
>BOPN01002872.1:58267-65767 GCA_017312705.2 Penaeus japonicus | reverse complement strand
ATTCTTCTTTCCTCTCTTCCTCTCTTCTCTCGCCCGTTCCCTGTTCTTCTTCTCCTTTTTCCCCCCCTTCATTTTCTTCCCCCGTTTCGTCAATTCTCCTCCCCCTTTCCTTTTGCCTCTTTCTCGTCCCTCGTTTAACCCTCTCCTACTTTCCTTCCCTCCCTCCCTCTTCCCTACACTTTCCTCTCCTTCTTCCCTTCCCCTCTCCTCCCCTCCCTCGTCCCCCACCCCTCTCCTCCCTTCTCACCACTCCTCCCCTCCACCCCACCCCTTGCCCTCCCTTCTCCCCACCCCCCTTCCCTTCTCCCCATCCCCTTTCCCTCCCTCCTGCCCAGCCCCAGCCCCTGTCCCCCCTTCCCACCAGCAAGACGAGCCAGAGGAAATGCGAAAATCGTCCTAATTCTCTCACTCCTTCTTTGTCATAGGCCTCGACCCTACCCCGCCTCCCCAATTTTAAAACAATATCCCTAATTTAATTCATTTTCGATAAAGATTATGCTCACACGTGGTACCCTTCCACACCGATCTCAGAAATTGCGTCCCGATTGCAAATCAACCTCTATTTCAGTATATTGACCAAGTACATTTGGCGTTTCTGTAGTGCATACAGATGAAGTGGGAGGCAGGATACCCATGTGTACTGTGTCTTTCTTTGTGCTTCTGTGTATTCATGTGTAACGCTGTGTATGATGTAAGAAATCGTAGTTTCAGATCAGTGTTTTTTTTTTTTTTTTTTTTTTTTTTTTTTTTTTTTTTTTTTTTATTGGTGTTTTGTTTGTCTGTCTGTCTATACTATGGTTTTACTCGTAATAAGTTATTGATATTACTGTATATGTGTTTTGCTGCGAGTAAAATGATTCACGATTTAATTGTGATGGAATGCGAGAACACTGCATACATAAAGTGGTATAAAACGTGATGATACACAATAAAACAATAATTGCAAATAAAACAAAATTAAGTCACACACATACAAACACACGTACGCACGTACACACACACACACACACACACACACACACACACACACACACACACACATACATATATACACAAACACACACAAACAAACAAACAAAAATCCCTCCTTCATCCCACAACCTCATCATCCACACAAACACAACGCCATTTTTCATCCAATTTCTAACTAATACTTCATTACGTGAAACATTATTCTAAGCTCTTTTCTCAAACGTTTTTTTCTTCTTCTATTTTTACGACTGGCATTTGTTTCCGTTGTAATTATAGTCTTTTAAATGGATGTCTTGAGATGGATGTGTGTCTCTCAGTCAACAAGATTTATTATTTCCTTCGAGGTAAAGATGTTGGGAAATGAGTGATGATGATGATAATGATAGTGACGATAATTATAGTGATAATGATGATAAGGCGAACAGAGATGATGGTGATTATTTTTATAGGATGGTTATGATGGTGATAATGATTATGGTGATGGTGATGATGATGATGATGGGGATGAACACGATGACAATGACCATTAAATTATTTTCTTCAATATGCAGATCATGATGAAAATTATGGGAATTATATCTTTATCATTATCAGTGATAGTAATAATAACTGATAGTAACAATGACAATAATAAATGTTAATAACAGTAATATTGATGGTAATAGTAATAATGATGATAATAAAGATAATGATAATGATGACCACAAAAATGAGGATGGTCATGATGATGATAATGATAACAATATCAATAATGATATTAGTAACAATGATGAAGACAATGATAACAACACCAATAATGATAGTAATAACAATGATGATAATAATGGGAACAATGCGGATGACAATAATGATGGTAAACAAAGTAAACAAACATACCTACATATGAAATCAAGTAATGAGGATTTCCAGTTCCTCTCTATCTCTCTTTCTCTTTTTTTTTCTCTCTCTCTCTTTCTTTCTCTTTCTCTCTCTCTCTCTCTTTCTCTCTCTCTTTCTCTCTCTCTCTCTCTCTCTTTCTCTCTCTCTCTCTCTATCTATCTATCTATCCCTCTCTCTGAATATGTATTTATTTCAGTCAGAAGACCCGCAAAATATTAGCCAGATGTTGCAAAAGGGCCAAAGCCGAACACATGATGGTGTTGCGAGAGTCCGGTTTAGAGGCCCTATGCTGGAGCTTGATGACGTCACGCCAGAGAGAGAAAGACAAAAGAAATAGAAGTTTGATTTTTGTTTGAATGGGGTACCGTCTGTCATTCTCGCATTATTTGTTTTGATTATGTGCAGATGCGGACACGCGCGTGCGTCAGTGTTTTGTTTTGTGTGTGGGTGTATTTGTGTGTGCGTGTGAGCTTGTGCCTCCTCAGTTGACCCCCCCCCCCCCGGGCTACTGAAATGGACTACGAACTATTGCAAGAAATTGTTCAACGATTAAGCGCAAAATATCGTGTAATGAAAGGTGGTGCACCCAGTGCTGAAAGACAATTTAAGGTAAATTTTCTCTAAAATATAAAAAAATAGAAGAATAAAAAAATTAAGAAGATGGATATCAAGAAGAAGAAGAAAAAAAAAAGGAAATATACTAAACATCATCCAATTACGTCGCTCAACCCAAATCATAAGAAGAGAGAAAAGCGAAAACGACTTTTCAAATAAACAAAGAACAGGAGAGAAAACGCAAAAAGAAAGAGAAGAAATAAGAGAAGCAGAAAGATAATATAAAATTACTTTCATCCAACTCACGTCACTCTACCAAAACCATATATATAAAAGAGAAAGAGAGACAAAATAAATACACATCGACACAGCACAGTCATTATTACAACAACAACAACAAAAACATGAATATTCCCCACCACAAAGACAGCCCAAGCATCCACGTTAAAGAGGGAGAACGACACCTACGCTAAGACCACAGATCACGTGGTTAAACATGAGGAACGAAAGGGTTAAACAGAGTATTGGAGGGAGCCAGGTGGAGTAGGACCTCGAGTGGGTTAAGGTCGAGTGTCAACGCTCTCGTCCGTCATCAAGTAATCCTTGTCTTTGTTAGGAGACTGTATGTATTGAGTTTTGTATGAGAACTCTTTTCTAATAAGAGGTTTCAATAATACCTTATATAGTTATATAATGACTGTATGTGGGGGATTCTATGAAAACCCTTCTTCGGAAAGATATTTCGATGGGATCCATGTCATTTTTTTTTTTTTTTTTTTACCAAACTTATGTGTATCGTATCTATTTGTCGGATTAATTGAATGTCACTTTCGACAGGAGCTTCAGAAGCTCGCTTACTCTGAAGTGTTAAATGTGTATGTGTGAGGATGAATGAGTGAGTTAGTGAGTATGTGTGTGTATGTATGTGCATGTGTGTGTGTGTTTGCGTGTGTGATCTTTCTACGACTAGATATACAATGAGTGATCGATAAATAGATATACATATAATAAGATTAGACAGATAGTCAAATTGGTATACTGAGCTAAAAAAGAAACAAACTAATAGATAAATAAACATACACACACAACAAAAGCAAATCTTTAATTTTAATGACGATGTCAATGATAGTGATGATGATGATTATACCGATAATGGTAATGATGATAACCATAATGTAACCACTGATAAACATAGTGATAATGATAATTTTGATGTTGACTGGCCAGCTAGCCAGTCAGCCAACCAGCCAATCAGCCAGCCAAACAACCAACCAGCTAGCCAGCCAGCTAACCGGCCGGCCAGCCAGCCAGCCAGCCAGCCAGCCAGCCAATCAGCCAGCCAAACAACCAACCAGCTAGCCAGCCAGCCAACCAGCCATCCAGCCAAACAACCAACCAGCTAGCCAGCCAGCTAGCCAATCACCCAGCCAGCCAATCAGCCAGCCAAACAACCAACCAGCCAGCCAGCCAACCAGCCTGCTAGCCTGCCAGCCAGCAAAAACAACCAACCAGATAGCCAGCCAGCTAGCCAGCCAGCCAAACAATCAACCAGCTAGTCAGTCAGCCAACCAGCCTGCCAGCCAGCCAGCCAGCCAGCCAGCCAGCCAATCAGCCAGTCAGCCAACTTAGCCAGCTAGCTAGCCAGCCAGCCAGCCAATCAGCTAGCCAGTCAGCCAACCAGCTAGCCAGCCAGCTAGCCAGTCAGCCAACCAGCTAGCCAGCCAGCCAGCTAGCCAGCCAGCCAACCAGCCAGCCAGTCAGCCAGCCAGTCAGTCAGCCAGCCAGCCAGTCAGCTAGCTAACCAGCTAGCCAAACAACCAACCAGCCAGCCAAACAACCAACCAGCCAGCCAAACAACCAACCAGCTAGCCAGCCAACCAACCCACCAATCAACCAACCAACCAACCCACCAACCAAAAACAAAGAGAGATAAAATAAGAAAAAGAAATTCCAATAGCCAGCCAGGCCAATCAACTAGCCAGTCAGCCAAATCAGTTGTGCCAGCTAGCTAGCCAGCCAGCCAGCCAATCAGTTAGCCAGTCAGCCAACCAGCCAGCCAGCCATGGCCAATATTAACCAGCTAACCAGCTAGTCAGCCAGCCAACCAGCCAGCCGGTCAGCCAGCCAGTCAACCAGCCAGCCAGTCAGCTAGCTAACCAGCTAGCCAAACAACCAACCAGCCAGTCAAACAACCAACCAGCTAGCCAGCCAACCAACCCACCAACCAAAAACAAAGAGAGAAAAAATAAGAAAAAGAAATTCCAAGACAAACACCCCCCCACCCTAAAAAAAAAAAAAAAAAAAAAAAAAAAAAAAAAAAAAAAAAAAAGGTTTCCCAGCGCCTGCGAAAGCTGCACCATACGCCGTAGCCAAACAAAAAGCGTGTACACTGAAGCCCCGAGTAAGGAAACCCTGGTATGTCTAATGATGTGTTCGCTTCGTTTAATAGCTCTCTCTTGTGCAAAATCATTGTGTGCGTTTCCGATCGACAGGGCTGTGTGGGCGGTTGGCGAACGATCCGTTTCATTCATTTGTGTCTTATTCATTGCGTTGCTTTTCATTTGCGTGTTTGTTTGTTTGTTTACTTTTCATTTTATTGGTGGTTTTAGTGTTGTTGTGGTTGCTATTTTCTTCACTGCTATTTTTGTTGTTATTATCATTATTATCATCGTTAGGTTTGTTATTATTACCATTGTTCTTATTATTAATATCATTATCAGTTTCTTTATCATTGTTATCATGATTATTATAATTTTTATCATCATTATCATTAGAACATTATGATTATTATTACTATCATTATTACTATTATCATTGATAATTATCATTTCATCATCATCACCGTTATTACTATCATCATTATTATCATATCTATTGTTAGTATTGTTATTAATGCTATTTATGTTATTATCATTATTATCATTGTCTTTATTATTGTCATTAATATAATTATGATAACATTGTTATTTCTATTTCTGTTATTGCTATTAGTATCATTATTATTATCATTATCATCTGTATTATTATTACCATAGCTGTTATTATTATCAACATTGTTGCTTCTATTAATGTTATCATTATTGTTTTTATTCATCTTATCATCATAGTTATAATCATTATGACCTTCTATTATCATTATTATCAGTATCATTGTTATTGCTCTCATTAGTTCATAATCATCACCATCATTTATGTTATATTATTACCATCATGTTATGTCATTAGCATGAGCACCATCATAATGATGTAATAGTGATTATCATTATCATTATTGGTGTTATTGTTATTATCATTATCATCAATATCACTATTATCATTATCCTCCTCCTCGTCATCATTATTATCGTCATCATAATTGTTATAAGTTTTGTTGTCATCATTGTTATTATTATCATAACCACCATTATGACTATTATTAGAACTACTATTATGTCTATTATCACCATTCATCTTATCATAATTTATCATATATGATATCATTATCCTCATTATCCTTTTTATTATTACTACTATCATTACCATCACAATTATCATCATTATCATTACGACTACTACTACTAGAAGCTTATGTATCATATATATTTTTTAAATTATCATTGTTATAATTATTATTACTATTTATCTTATTGTCATTACTATTCCTATCATTTTCCTTATCATCACTGTTATCATCATAATCATTTTACAATTATCGCTATCATTGTATTATTACTGTTTTCTTATCATCATTTGTAGTAGTAGTAGTAGTAGTATCATCATTACTATTTTTATCATCAATAACATAATTAACTTAACTATCATTACCATCTTTACTATTATCATCCATAACCTTATGATTATCAGCAGTATTAATTATTACCACTATATATTATATTCTTTATTATTTTCAATACTATTTTCGTCATCATTATCATCACATTTTACACTGATAATTATCATCATGTTAATAACCGTTATACATTCTGAGAGTTTTAAAATTATGTATTTATAATAAGTTATCTTATATACTGTAATACGCATAAGATTTGTGTCTTATATCTTATAGGGTAGCTTATGGGATTAATTTCTACCGTAATTATAAGCTAAATACCATTGCACTTTTGTAAAATCTCGAGAAAAAATATATCTTTATTGGGTATTGTGACATGTGTTGTATAACGTTACGCCACCGACAGACATTATAGAATGATTTCGTTTAACGAATTCACTGA
Source organism: Penaeus japonicus (assembly GCA_017312705.2). Classification (NCBI taxonomy): domain Eukaryota; kingdom Metazoa; phylum Arthropoda; class Malacostraca; order Decapoda; family Penaeidae; genus Penaeus; species Penaeus japonicus. Next base: position 59,150 of record BOPN01002872.1, on the reverse strand, counting down.
ACGCCTAACCGACGCCATCAAGTCATTATAAATTTTCTCTGGTTGGCTGAAAGTACGATGGCGAAACTGAAGTTCATTATCGTGATGTACGTGGCTTAAAAAAAATCTAAACAAAAGACGCACGTTTGGCGCCGGCGGGAGTGATTTCCCTGTCAGGGCTCGGGGAAAACGGGACTTTTTGAGGGCGGACGAAAGTATTTCTTTTTCCCGCGCGACCGCGCCAATCTTGGACGCGTCCATAGAGTGACGTAACTTAATATGGCGTAATTGATATGCAAAGCGATCTCAACTTTGCGTGAATGCATACATACATGGCACACACACATACACACACACATACACACACACATACATACACACACACACACACACACACACATACATACACACACATACACATACACACACACACACACACACACACACACACACACACACACACACACACATATATATATATATATATATATATACATATATATATACATATATGTATGAATAAATATATATATGTATATATATATGTATATAAATATATATATGTATATATATATATATATGTATATAAATATATATATGTATATATATATATATGTATATAAATATATATATGTATATATTTATGTGTATAATACATATATATGTATTGTATATGTATGCATATCTATCTATCTATCTATCTATCTATCTATATATATATGATACATATAAATGTATATATACATATATATATGTATCATATATATATATATATATATATATATATATATATATATATATATATATATATATGTATATGTATGTATTAAAGTATATGCATATAATGATAGATAAACATAAAATAGAATTGGCATCAAATACAAACATAAAAAGTGAATCGGTA
>BOPN01002872.1:13267-20767 GCA_017312705.2 Penaeus japonicus | reverse complement strand
TGAGGATAATAACAATAACATCAACAAAATCATAATAATAAAAAAAAAAAACATGCAAATAAATTCAGATGACGAGAATAATGGAAATAGTAATATCAATGATGATAACTATGATGACGACAGTGATAGTACTACTGTTATCATAACATCGACCATCACAACTAATAACAATGATAACATAAGTAGCAAAGCATATCAATAGGCAAATAATTGAAGAAAAAAAAGATTATGTACTAATCTGCATTGAAGTCCCTGACTTGGTACAAAGTAACGTAGGATAAAGATTTTATCAACACACACACACACACACACACACACACAAACACACACTCGCAAGAACACATGCACATATAGATACACATAACACACACACAAATTGAGAGAAAGATTTTGAGAGAGAGAGAGAGAGAGAGAGAGAGAGAGAGAGAGAGAGAGAGAGAGAGAGAGAGAGAGAGAGAGAGAGAGAGAGAGAGAGAGAGAGAGAGAGAGAGAGAGAGAAAGAGAGAGAGAGAAAGAGAAATATATAGAGAGAGACTGACAGACAGACAGAGGAAGAGCCACACAGAAAGAGAGAGGGAGAACAGAGAGAGATAGATAGATAGATAGATAGAGAGAGAGAGAGAGAGAGAGAGAGAGAGAGAGAGAGAGAGAGAGAGAGAGAGAGAGAGAGAGAGAGAGAGAGAGATCAACAGATTTATCTGTCTGCACCTCTGGTTGTACCCCAGTGTCATTACATGTTCTCCCTACGCTCTCTCTCTCTCTCCCTCGCCCTGTATCCCGACGAAAATCAGTAATTCCTCTCTCGCCATTAATGCTCTCATCATTACATTATCCATGAAGAAATGGCTGCCATGCACATCATCTATGACTTGGGAGATCAAGAGGAAGATGTCATCTCTCTTTCTTGTTCCCTTTCTACTTCTTTGTTTCTCTCTGTCTATTCCCATCTTCTCTTCCATCTCTCATATTGTCTGTTTCCTGTCATGTGTGTTTTCAATTTCTTAATCTGATCACTCGGCATCTGGCATTTCATCCATTCCAACGTGCTCTTCCCCTTCCTCTTTGTCCTTGTCTTTCTATTTCTCTTCCTCTTTCTCTTTGTCTTCCCCTTCCTCTTTCTCTTTGTCTTCCCCTTCCTCTTTGTCCTTGTCTTTCTCTTTCTCTTTCTCTTCCCCTTTCTCTTTGTCTTCCCCTTCCTCTTTGTCCTTGTCTTTCTCTTTCTCTTTCTCTTCCCCTTTCTCTTTGTCTTCCCCTTCCCCTTTCTCTTTGTGTTCCCCTTCCTCTTTGTCCTTGTCTTTCTCTTTCTCTTTCTCTTCCCCTTTCTCTTTGTCTTCCCCTTCCTCTTTGTCCTTGTCTTTCTCTTTCTCTTTCTCTTCCCCTTTCTCTTTATCTTCCCCTTCCTCTTTGTCCTCGTCTTTCTCTTCCCCTTCCTTTTTGTCTTTGTCTTCCCCTTCCTCTTTGTCCTCGTCTTTCACTTCCTCTTCCTTTTCGTCTTTGTCTTCCCCTTCGTCTCTGTCTCTCTCTTTCTCTTCAATTCCTCCGGAGAGACGAACGACTCCCGCCGATCACAGGCCAAGCCAGCGGTTCGCATGTCGACTGCTTTTTGGAGAACATTGAGCGGCGGCTGTAAAACGCAGAATAAGCCACGAGTGAAACGGATTTGAATAATAATCATCTCTGCCATGGCGGGGTTTATGGTGCCATAGAGGTTGCACTCGGCGCCGACATTGAGGTAGTAAAATGAACAAGCTTAAACAAAAGTAGTTTCACGGGCCAATGGCGGTTTCGGGAGGTTGAAGGTGTGCGACTAAATACGGCTTTTAAGCTCTTTTTATAGAACTCTTCCTGCTTTTTTATTTTTGTTATTTTATTGATATATGCAAGGAGGAAAAAAATAAGGGTCCTTAGGCGAAAGAAAACGGGGGAATTATGACTCGGAAAAGCGATTTATTTTAATTGATTCTCGGCGGCGAGAGCGCGCGATTTGGGGGCGTTTAAAGTGCGAAACCGAAGCCGCAATCCCGGTCGGTCTAGAATGTATCCACATATCCACATACAACGGGCCCCCTTCCCTATTCACGCTTGCATTGCTGACTTGCAGGCGTTTCATTTTGCAGCTCGTCGGAAGGAGGGAGGGAGGGAGGGAGGGAGGGAGGGAAGGAGGGAAGGAGGGAGGGAGTTAGGGAGGGAGGGAGGGAGGAAAGGAGGGTGTTAAGGAGGGAGGGAGGGAGGGGGAAGGGGGGGTGAGGTTTTACGACAGTCAATGACGCGAAGTTGCATTGGGATTTATGACGCTTGATGACTCTAACCTGAAATGACATATTGGAAAGGGTCTGGCATTATCTTGTGAAATATTATCAAGCTTTATGTCTCTCCTTCTTGGCTTAGAAACCGCAAAAATCGTCGCTTTTTATTTCTCTAATGCTGAGGTGAGGAAGGACTTTAAAAACCTTTTCTTTTGATGTTACTTTGTATGATCGCGCGCAGACACGTGGGAGGACAATGCCAACTTTGTCGGATTTTTTCTTTTTTTTCTTACATGTTAATATATTTTATACGACAACAATGATAATATTAATGGCAATATTGATGATAAAAGTGTGGACAATAATTAATGATGATTATAATGATAAAGATAATGATAGTGATAATAATGATAATAATAGTAACAATATACTGGTTATAAGAAACAATAATGATGATGACAAAAATACAAATGATGATCATAATAATAAAGTTATTCAAACATATAGATAAACGCTCTGTCACACTTTCATCACAGATATTAGGATGCAAAACCAATTGATTACTCTGATCAACACTAAAATCCATCAAAGAAAATAAAACAATGTTACCCTACTAACTAAATTGATTTGAATCCTTGGAATGCCAGAGTAATCGGCAAAAAAACAAAACAAAAAAACAACAACAACAACAACACAAGAGGAAATTCCAAAGGTCGTCTCACCAGCCTTGACTTTCGGCCTACTACAAAACACTTTTTTCTTGGAAATCCACAACTTTACTTATTGTACCTAATTTCCTTTATTCATACCGTAGCCACGTTTTCCCCAAAGCTTTCCCCAAATATTAATGTGTCTATTAATATGAAACAATGTTGAACAATTACATCACGGAAATTATAAGAACAACAACAACAACAACAACAAAAAATATATATAATAATAAATAAATAATAATAATAATAAATAGATAAATAAAAACATAAACCCAAAAGATACCATGGGATCGCATCTTAAAATTATAATGATCATTTGATTATAAATTATAAATTACCAATTATAAATGATCATGTGATGGTAGATTTTCGTTTGAACAATTAATTATCTTATTGAATGATCTGCTGTAGCAATAGTCCTAATGATAATAATTATGCTGATAATGATAATGGTAACAATGATAATGATAATGACAACGATAATAGTAACAGTAATAAAACTAATAATGATGATAATTGTAATAGTAAGAGTGATAACAATAATAACAATGATGGTAGAAAAAATAATGATGATAGCAATAATTACTCTAACGATAATACTAATAACATAATGATGATAAAGATAATGATAATGAGGATAATGATAATGAGGATAATGATAATAATAGTAATGATGATAACAATGATAACAACCATGATAATGATAATGACAATAATTATTATTGTCCAGTAATATAGTTATCATCATCAATGATGATGATAATGATAATGATAATAGTGATGATAGTAATAATAAGAATATTTATAACAACAAAAGCAACAACGGCAAAATCAACAAAAATAATAATTACAGTAATAATGATGGTAATGATAATAGTTCTTGTAATAGTAGTAATTATGATAGTTATCAAAATCATGATTAAAAAATAAGAATGACGATAATGATAATAAGACTACTAATGCTAATAATAATGATATGGATAATGATAATGAATAACAACAATAACAACGGTAATAATCATAATTTGATTGTAATAATGATAATGAATTTGAGTCTATAAATGATTTAATAAATGATGCTACTAATTCAATGATAATGATGATATTTATTACAATAACAACAATAATGATAACGTTGGTGATGATGATAGTGATGATAATGATGATAATGTTGATGATGATAATAATATTGATGGTGATGATGATGATAATGATAATGATAATGATGATGATGATGATGATGAAGATGAAGATGAAGATGAAGATGAAGATGAAGATGAAGATGAAGATGAAGATGAAGATAAAGATGAAGGTGAAGGTGAGAGTGAAAATGAAGAGAAAGAGGAAGATGAAAATGAATATGAAGAGGAAGATGAAAATGAAGATAAAGATAAAGATAAAGATGAAAATATTGATGTGATGATAATAATAATAATAATGATAATGATGATATCAATAACGAAGATAATGACAATACCAGATATAAACATAATAGTAATAATAATGATGATAATAATAATGATCTGACAGTGATAATAGAAACGACAATAACAACAATAACTCTCAGATGTCTTGCACTCCTACTATTACAGCTGACAGAAACAAACAAAACATCTTAAAATTCTCGAAAATAAACAAAACATCTTAGAATTAAAATAAACAAAACATCTTAAAATTCTCGAAAATGTACTCCTACTGTTACAGAAATAAACAAAACATCTTAAAATTCTCGAAAATAAACAAAACATCTTAAAATTTAAATAAACAAAACATCTTAAAATTCTCGAAAATAAACAAAACATCTTAAAATTAAAACATCTTAAAATTAAAATAAACAAAACATCTTAAAATTAAAACATCTTAAAATTAAAATAAACAAAACATCTTAAAATTAAAACATCTTAAAATTGAAATAAACAAAACATCTTAAAATTTAAATAAACAAAACATCTTAAGATTCTCGAAAATAAACAAAACATCTTAAAATTAAAACATCTTAAAATTAAAATAAACAAAACATCTTAAAATTCTCGAAAATAAACAAAACATTTTCAGATTAAAATAAACAAAACATCTTAAAATTAAAATAAACAAAACATCTTAAAATTAAAATAAACAAAACATCTTAAGATTAAGATAAACAAAACATCTTAAAATTCTCGAAAATAAACAAAACATCTTAAAATTAACACATCTTAAAATTAAGATAAACAAAACATCTTAAAATTCTCGAAAATAAACAAAACATCTTAAAATTCTCGAAAATAAACAAAACATCTTAAAATTCTCGAAAATAAACAAAACATCTTAAAATTCTCGAAAATGTACTCCTACTGTTACAGCTGACAGAAACAAACAAAAAATCTTAAAATTCTCGAAAATAGTCCACGTGGTCTTTGGTCTTCTTCGGCTTTCAACTGTTGAAGCATATTGATCGTTCTGACTCGCAACTGTATCTCTAAGGATTCCCTTTCACTAGAACAGGAAATATTATGAATGAACTGGTCAGCTGCTTTGTCTATATGGATTGAGTTTTATTCATTTTATTCATTATGTGCCTGATTCGATTCTCCTGTTGCGGGTTGGATGTTTGATTTGAGAAATTGGTAAATCGATGCATAGATTGATATATGAATAAGCGTGTTGTTACGTGAGGGGTTATTACACTGAATTGAGATACAAGGATTAAGATGAATTGAAGTAATTGCTTTTCAAGATTTTCTGACTCTTTGTCTGTCTGTGCAGTGATAAAGCAAGGAGTTTTTCATGTCTTGTTTTGATAGTGTAAAGTCCCTCTCACATGTATTAATTGTAAGTGGGTCTTCTGTAAGTAGTCCTAACACACGGTGTCAATATACGTATGCACTCCGCGGCTGTAGTCTTGTAGGGAAGTAGGAATTGCCTGTTATGGTAAATGTGAAAATGTAAATGATCTTTAGTAAACATGAATCTGTAGGTAGCAATGAAAAATGATCGCACACACACATACACACTCACTCACTCACTCATTCACGCACTCACTCTCTCTCTCTCACACACACACTCACTCATTCACGCACTCACTCACTCACTCACTCACACACACACACACACACACACACACACTCACACACACATAGCCAAACACACACACACACACACATGCATTTGATTTTTTTTTCTACGCCTCCACTTTTCTCTCAGACTTTTACATTTTCCCTTTCAACATTATCTACATCATAGCAGTGTTGCATATACTTTCTGATAGTTATTTATGAACACTAAAAGCTGTAATGGCAAAACATTAATTGCGCTGTAACTCCTCTCTCTTATCCTTCACAAGCACTGACAAGCATACATACAGAGTCAACATATTCCCTCACGTACCTGCCTGAACGCACACACAAAGAGAAACACAACTCACGAAATCAACAAATAACGGAAACATAATTCCTTTTAGGAGATCGTTACACCTTTGCTTCGAACCATAAAGGAGCTTCCAGCGAGCTAACCATCACATAAACCATTAACTTCCCAATTTGCTGCCGCCGTCAAAACCCAACACTTCCCTCCCAAAAGCCTGGAAACGCATATAAAACACGATGGAGGCCGTTATTTTAACCCTCCCTCTCTCTCTCTCTCTCTCTTCCTCTCTTTCTCACCCTCACGCCCACCCTCCTGACACCCCCACTTTACTTGCACATTTCCTTCTCCCCCTCCCCCCCCCCCAACCTCTCTTTTTTTTCTCTCTCTCCTCCCCACTCTCCTCTTCCCTCTTCCTCCCTTCCGTACCCCCTTCCCCCCCTTCTCTATCCCCAGTAGCTCTCAAATTTCGCTGCCTTTGCTCGTAGTTGAGACTCCGTATATGGACTGGGTCGTTGGGGAAAGGGAGAGAGGTGGGAGTATATGTTGTGTAGGATGACTGGGGAGAAGGAGGAGGAGGGGGGGGGGTGTTCTTCGAGACCTTAGCTTGACGAGGGGTCAGTCATCACGTCTATAATGAAGTGCACTTAGGTTCGTTTAAACAGGCTCCTATCATTTGCGGGATCCATAAACATACAGGCTCAGTGGTCGGACCCGTCATGGGGATTGACACCGGTAATTTTTTGCACCTCCAGCGTGCTGTGTTCTCGGTATTTACTGTTTCTGGTTATTATTTAAGGCTTTTGTTGTCTTTATATGAGGATCAAGGGTCAGGAAGACTTATTTACATACGATTCCGGACGGCTTTTCACCGCCTTCTGTTTCCACTTGTTCTCTTTTTAGACTTATATTTTAATTTGATTTGTTGCCATAACATAAAACCAGAACGCCTCTGAGTGTTGTCATAATTCTTCTATATGTAACACTTACGATCCAGTATATTACAACAGATCTTAATCACTCGCTTTATAGGTCGGTCAATCAAATTTTCTAACAATAATTTTCACGCCACATTATCAATTAGACGGAGATGATTATTCTCTTTACATCAATAAAAGAACGATTATTCTGTCAAAAGAACGGAGAACTGTTGGGTTTTACGTGGATTAATGCTTCTCGTAGTGGGACGCGGATTTGAT
>BOPN01002871.1:157704-160204 GCA_017312705.2 Penaeus japonicus | reverse complement strand
GGCATTCCACGCTTAAAGTACAGAATCGGAAGTTCCTTTCTCGTAGCCTCCCCCCCCCGGCCTGCTCGGGGCTCCTCCCGGTGAACCAAAGCGCCAAACTCTCCTATTATGAAGATCAGCTCTGATTTCCATAACCTCATTTCTCAGCCGCCTCCCACGAGATCCAAAAGGACTTTACGGGGATCGATGGTGGTCAGTCCTGATAATGGGGGCGTGGAGGACGAGGGCTGGCCAAGGGGGGTGGGGGGTGGAGGGGGAGGAATTTGCAAGCATAAAGGCAGATCTCCGCGAAAAGGGCCAGCCCGAGGGATGATAAGAGCCAAGGGCCGAGCGCAGATATTCGGAGGAAAGGCGGAGGACGCTCCACAGAAATGTGGGCGGCGTCGGAACTTGAGGCAAGTTGGATGCGGATGTGGCAAGTTGGATGTGGCAGTGAGAGGGGGACGGAGTTCATGCGGATATGAAAGAAGGGAGATGGTCGAAGGAAGAGGGAGAGGGAGATACAGGGATTATAGAATGTGTAATCGGATAAATGCGGGCACGGGAATGTAAATTGAAAGTAGGTAGACAGAGAGACTAGTATATCCTGTAGGGGACCATTATGGTGATGATGCTAATAATAATGATAATGTCAGTTATGGTAATAATGATAATGATGATGGTGAAAATGATGACGATAATTATGATGATAGTTATAACGGCAATGGTTATGATTACAATAATAATAATGTTAGTAATGATATATTTTACTATATATATTTTTTGTCGTCTTCACTTTGGTTATCAGCATCATGACCATGAAATGTATTGATATCAATAGTAGAAATAATAACATCGTTACTTATAGTTTTATAAGAATATCTATTTCTATTTTCAGTATTACAGTATTACATTATCCTCAAAGTATTACCTTAATTATCCTTTTCAAGCTAGAGATTATCCTTCTCCTTATGATCACAAGCTACGGATAGATATATCCTCTGCGGACCGATATTAACAGCGTATATGTGCTCAAAGAGAGGCATAGCTTATTTAGGTTTATGAGCCTTGACTCCACGATCGTAATGTTTGGAAAGCGTCCGTGTGATTCTCGCTATTCTTGACGCTAGCCAAGAGTGAAGCTAGTTTTTGTATCATTTAGGTCTCGTCTTCCCTCAGCCCATACAAGACCTGGTTAGGAGTTCTTCGTCGTTTGTTGTGTCGCCTGATGGGACAGCCTCGTGGCATCGTTCTTTGATAAGACAGCCTCGTGGCATCGTTCTTTGAATAGGTGTCCCTTCTTTCATGATTGCTTGCCGGTCAGTGATCCCTGTCTACTAGGGCGAAGGGTTTTCTGCATTTTCTGCCTGCGGAGTGGCTAATTAAGGGTTCCAATTTCCTTCCGGGCTGCGGTGATCTCACCCTAAAGTGGCTCTATGGGCTGCTTGGTCGTCTGTCCGTACCTTTCTGATGGATTGGCCGATGGCCTGGCAGTCTGCCAAAACAGCATCCTGTACACAGTTTATCTCTTCATTAAACCTGTGGTACGTGATTTGTTCTCAGGAATAAATGAATTTAGCCGAGGATTTCTGAATATTGTTTTTATTCTTCCGGGACATTAGTTTCAAAGTATGAACCAACGGCTTCCCTTTTATCAGCATCTTTTTTTATGTTTCCCCCTTTGTTTTAAAATAAAGAATTAAGGGAAATGACGTTTGACAAAATCAGCTTTAGCATTATATTTTGAATAACTCATCGGTGCCTCGGACAGCGATGATAATAATGGTTCTAAGAATGCTAGTAGTAATAGCCATCAGAGCGATCATCATCCTCTTTAAAGTGACAGTTTAAGTGGTCAGGTACATTTTAATTCACGGAGGATTTTCTCTTTTGTTTCTGTCATGTTCTACATTTGAGCTTGAATTCCTACGGCTATCCGCTTAATTTCAGTGCCTGAATCCTTTTATATGTCGTCAGTTCCCTCTTCATTAATAGATAATTCTAAATCGTACATCAGGAGTCTCATGATTTTCTTTGGCTAGTATCACTTATATAATTTCAGTCTTCAGTGGTAATGCACACTCACAAAATACATACGCCTTCACTCTGTCAACACTATAACTATGTATCATATCCAAAGTCTCGCACCTCACACTTCCAGTGGTGTCTTACGGTTCTCCATGTCTGGGTCGCACGAACATTTTCCAGTCAGCAATTCCCACATCTTCCCCCTGAGTTCCTGGCACTTTCTCACTTCACACGATCTTCCTGTTATTCTGCCGTCCCTTGATCCGTCTGCTCCAAGATCAGACTTCCTCCCTCCCTTTCCCTCGCCCCCTTCCCCCATTCATCCCGGCCTTTCAATTCTCCCTGATTTTCCGCCCATCCCATCTTCGTCCCCCCTCCTCACCCCGCCCCCCCCCCCCTGCCGCTCCACTCTCTCGCCGTGGGAGTTCCCGTGACAGAGTAGTCGGCTGTGTGCGGGAGACGGAGCGGAGTTGATGCTGCTCTGAAGGAAGGG
>BOPN01002871.1:65319-67819 GCA_017312705.2 Penaeus japonicus | reverse complement strand
ATAGATAATGTCTTCCATTACAATTTTGATGATTCAAATTTCAAAACCTATTATTTTACGCCGCAGAATAGCGACCGTGCATCAGATGTGGCAATGATTAATAAGGAGTGACTGAGCAGTTGTTTTAGGGCAGCGAGAGAGACGCTTACGATTAATGGACTTGGAGTAGGTTATATCTATAGATTCGCTGGTCATTAATAACAAGCAGTCCTGGTCGTGGGTAAGGCTGACTGTTGGTAAAAGGGTTGCCGCACAGCGCTTAAAACCGGATAGTGGGCGTCCGTGGGCGTCCGTGGGCGTCCGTGGGGTGGCTCATGTCCTGGATTATGTTATCATCCTGCAAGTGCTTCGCTAATTTGGAACCACTAGATACACGGAAGATAGCATTACCCGATGCGGAAAGTGTCACGCTGTCTGTGACATTAATTTGGGCTTTTGTTGCAGAAGCTGAAGGCAGGAGTAAAAGGAAAGAAACTTCCGCGTCCAGATACCAAACAAATTTATAAAGTTATTGATCCGAAAGAAATGTTCATTCATTTTGCTCTATCTATGTAAACAGTTACGAGGGTCTGAGCTTTGAATTCCGAAAGTAGAATATCATCGCACAAATATTTCCAGTATAACATTTATAATAAATCGCCAACCTGTAGAAGAACCTCGGCGATATTTAGAAATGAGGTAAGAAGGTTGAACCAATCTCTCTGGGACAATGGAAAGTACGGACTCGCCTATTTGGAGAGTCCAGAGTCCAGGAATATTTAACTCCGCGAGATGACCCTTTAATTCGGTGACGTATCGTCGACGAGCAACGGATAATCACGGAATGTTACTATACTGAGACAGATAGAACGCCTTCCTTTTAGAAACGTTCTTTTTTAAGAAATTGTTTGTCATTGCATATCTAGGTAATACAGAGAGCTGTGGCGTGTCACCCGACACACTGGGTAGCGCAGACATCGTAAAGTCGAGAGTGAAGCGCACGTTCGTGTGTGTGTGTGTGGGGGGGGGGGGGGGGCATAATATAGTCTGATAATAGGTGTGACTAAATACATGGTGATTAAGAATATTATACATATGTATTCACAATCAGTGTAGAACAGTCGCCATTCCTCTTCTGCCTAGAAGCTGTTGTCTTCTAGAACTACGCATTTGTATGACATTACTGAAAAATGTCGGGGAGATGTCGGGGATATAAGTGGTCCGGGGTTACCCCTTTAGTGACATGATTGCAAGAGTTTCCCCGCCCGCTGAGAGCTGGATTATTCGGCTCCTTCACGGGATGCTTGCCCCAGAGGTCTTCCTTCTTATTTCTTCTAATCATTCAGATAGCGTTGGACAGCGTGGCCAATCAGACTTATGAAAGATAAGGCACACCGTGTCCAAACAAACAATCAAGTGGTCGTCGCATGAGTACACAAGCGCGGGGCAGTCGTAGGCCACAGGGTTCTTAGACAGGTTTCGGACGTGTCGCAAAACAGAGAGAAAAGATTCAAAAGCCAAACAATAAATGAGCGAATTCCTTCGGCATGACTGCGCTTCGGTTTTCCGTCTTCAGTTGGTTGGCGCAACGGTTCATCCTTCTTAAAAGTATGTATTTCATCCGTTCTTCTCGTGTTCCCAGCCATTGCCTGACGCATCTGCATGATTAACTTGATTCAGCGTCTTTAAATTTCGAGACGCTAAATCCCGTCTACTGTGGACCGACTCTTGTCTTGCGCTAACGGTCTGGTGACTTTGCAGTGCGTTTCCTATGCCACACGCCCTGTTAAGAGTCGTGGTGCGACGCCCGCTTATTTCATCTCACCTTATGATCAATGAGCTTATTTAGGAAAATGTGAGGTATTCTAATTCATGATAGAGTAAATTGTATTTATTGCAATTGCACAAAGTCATTTTTCCGGAAGTTCAACCGTCGATTAGAGAAACGTTTGAATAACTTTTATATCTGATTCCCGAGGACCTTCGACACAGCGTTCCTCTGTTGTCAAGTGGAATAGCATTTAGTTACATCAGACTGCCGTGACTCAGAGTTTCCGTTGGCTTCCAGGGCAGAGATCGTGTGTTCCCGTTCCGTGCTGGATCACGGTTAGGGAGGTCATCCAAAGGGAACGATGCCAAAAGCACTGCCGTACCCCGAACAGAGCAGTCCCAAGCTTAAAGCCAGGTCACAATGTATCTAGTGCATCAAAAGTTTGTCCGTAATCGAACGTTTCAACAGCAACTCTTATGGCGCCACCTGTCTTGGATGCAACAGACTGACAAAGTCATAAGAATGGACGAGCTCAAGTTATTGCTACATTATTTGGTTACTTTATTCATGAGGGTCGCCTATATTTCTCTGTCCTCGCTATCTATTTCCGATACTCGGTCAAATAAGCCTGATCCTGTTTACTGGGCTTGTTTGCTTTGACTATAGCTTTTTTTTTTAGAAAGGATAGATGGTTTCTTCAATAAAACAATTTTTAAATATCTGAGCAGTAAATTCCATTCCTTGAAAAGC
>BOPN01002871.1:37365-41980 GCA_017312705.2 Penaeus japonicus | reverse complement strand
CTCTCTCTCTCTCTCTCTCTCTCTCTCTCTCTCTCTCTCTCTCTCTCTCTCTCTCTCTCTCTCTCTCTTTCTCTCTTTAATTCTATCTATTCAGTCTGGACATCTAACTACTAACCTCGCCTTCCCCATCCAGCATTGCACTCTGTTTCACAGTAATGTTGATATGTAGTTGCTCGTGTTTTTTTGTTTTTTTTCAATGCGAAAGTAAGTCTATTCTCATGCCATTATCAATATCAGTATCATCATTGTTAGTATTATCATTATCATGATTATCATCATTATTACCTTTACTTACCACTATCATTATCCTTATCATCATTATTATTACCATCCTTGCAATCATTATTAACATCATTACTGTTATCATTATCAATATAATCATTATTACCATTATTGTCATTATAATTATCATTGTTATTATCATTGTCATTACCATTATTATCATCATTACTATCGTTATTATCATCATTATCATTGATATCGTTATTATTATCATAATCATCCTTGCCATTATCATTACTTTCATCATTATCATCATTATCATCACTATTATTATTGTTGTTACTATTATCATTATCATTATTTCTGTTGTTGCTTCTGCTGGTGTTATTATGGTTATCATCATTGTTCCTGTCATCCGTATCATTACCATTATGATTGTAATTATTGTTGTTGTACGTGCTGCTACTATCATCAGTACATAATCATTGTATGACCCTTAATATGATCGCCCTCATTATCATCTCTGTCTTCCTCTTAATCTGTCTCTCTATATCTATTCCTAATGAGGGTTAGATGTATACAAAGATTATTCACGTTTTGGTTATTACATAACAATATATATATTCATATCGGTCGTAAACGCAATTTACTGTTGTAATGACAAGTAAAACCTTTCCCTAGCCCGCCTCGTGCGCGGACCAGTCTAACTACTCCAGGTCGGCGGCGAAGTGCAACCAGCTCACAAGCAGAGAGCTCCTCCTGGGAAATATTGGACATCCTCGACTTGGTTCTGTCTCCCACCTGCCATATATGTTACCTGCTGTATCTCTTCGACCCAGTGTGGCGATGTTTGTGTTGTTTTCGAGGATTCCCCAACACTCGGCGATATGAGCCCAGCGGAACACCGAAGTGGGACGCAGGTGAACGACCCATCAGGGACCCGCCTTGCGCCGCGCAATCTTGACCCAGTTTCAGGGAAACAACGTCCTCTTATCCAAAGTGAAATGTACTTTTGAATATTATTTTCTGAATTCTAGTCTGATACACAGACGTGGCGGTTTTACTACTTGATTATATATTTCTGTATTCTATCCATCAATAAGCATTTGCAATATTCATATTGAGGGAGAAGACCCCCGGTGCGCGTTTCAACGAGATAAGACTGTTGTAAATATGCTCCTCCAAGTCAGTGTAAAGAAATGTTTCTATTTTTTTGGTGACCATCTCCTGACATGTTGTGTACAGCTGGACAAAACCAGTAAAAAGTAATCGAAGGAACAGCATCACAATTCGTTAAAGCATGTACGTGCGCCTCAAGTCGGGACTGCATGATGATTACGTTAATCATGTTTATGTATTGTTCTTTTGTCAAGTAAAGGTCCTGAGGTCCGATAGCTTTTTCGAACCTGAACGTTGCCCGGGGAATTTCCCAAGGCATTTGCGCCAGCTTTGAGTTGCAGGACCTGAAGGCGCACCTAGGGACTAGCTAGGCTTAGCGATGGAGGCCAATGGCTTCGTCTTGTCTTCGTTGCATGCTCCTTGGGATCGCCGGGAATTTCTTCAGATATCTTTCTTCGCTCTATTTTCCACCCAGCCGCTCGATCTCTCGGGGAGATCTGTAAACAGCAATAAGGAAATGTTGCAGATATTGGGAAGTGTCCAAATCCATCATTATCATCATCATTTTTTTTAATATGACCATCATAATTGTTGTTGTTGTTATCATCATTATCATTATCATCATCTCTTTTTTAATATGACCATCATAATTGTTGTTGTTGTTATCATCATTATCATTATCATCATCATCTTTTTTTTAATATGACCATCGTAATTGTTGCTGTTGTTATCATCATTACCATACTATCCGTATTATCATCACCAGTGTTCTCATAATCATTGTTATTATTATCACTGATATTATCAATACTGTTACCATCGTTATCCTATTATCATCATTATCATCAATATTAACCCCCCCCCCCTCCCTATCTCTCTCTCTTTCTCTCTCTCTCTCTCTCTCTCTCTCTCTCTCTCTCTCTCTCTCTCTCTCTCTCTCTCTCTCTCTCTTTTGTTCTCTCTCTCTCTCTCTCTCTCTCTCTCTCTCTCTCTCTCTCTCTCTCTCTCTCTCTCTCTCTCTCTCTCTCTCTCTCTCTCTCTCTCTCTCTCTCTCTCTCTCTCTCTCTCTCTCTCTCTCTCTCTCTCTCTCTCTCTCTCTCTCTCTCTCTCTCTTGTTCTCTCTCTCTCTCTCTCTCTCTCTCTCTCTCTCTCTCTCTCTCTCTCTCTCTCTCTCTCTCTCTCTCTCTCTCTCTCTCTTTCTTGTTCTCTCTCTCTCTCTCTCTCTCTCTCTCTCTCTCTCTCTCTCTCTCTCTCTCTCTCTCTCTCTCTCTCTCTCTCTCTCTCTCTCTCTCTCTCTCTCTCTCTCTCTCTCTCTCTCTCTCCCTCTCTTTCTCTCTCTCTCTCTCTCTCTCTCTCTCTCTCTCTCTCTCTCTCTCTCTCTCTCTCTCTCTCTCTCTCTCTCTCTCTCTCTCTCTCTCTCTCTCTCTCTCTCTCTCTCTCTCTTTTTCTCTCTTTTTATCAGTAATGAATCTATGCACAAACATCATATTCGTTATTCCATTACTTCATTTTATCAGATTTCCTGGAATATCTTGGACCTGCCATGATCAGTGATGCTTGTAGCCGAAGGTTTATACATATCAAATGATACATATAAAGTACATGATTTTTTTTTTTTTTTTTTTTTTTTTTTTTTTTTTTGTTTTTTTTTGTAATTCCAAGAGTCATCTCGTCATCAAAAAGACACGTGTATCCTTGTTTCCTCATACCGCACACTTTACACTTCAAAGGAAAGATCATTTTCATAATCGAGCTACTAATACGTTATGGGAATTGAGTAGATTAGTGTTGCCGTTTTGCGATGCTGGAGATCAAGAGAATACTGAACGAGTGCCCGTGAGTGCCTGCGTGAGAGTGCGTGGTGATTAGATCAGTGCTTGATATCATTATTACTGTTCTTATTAACATCATTCATATCATCCTTGATGGTGTTCTGTTAGTATTACCAGCAAAGTTATCATTAGCATTATTGTTATTACCAATAGTATTATTTATTATCATGATTATTATTTTCTTTATCATTAGTATTATCATTATTATCATAATTATCATCATTACCCTTATCATCATGATTGTCATTGTTATCATTATTATCATTCTCATCATTATCATTATTATTATTCTCATTATTATCATTATTATTATTCTCATCATTATCATTATTATTATCACCATTATCATTATCATTAGTATTATTCTCACTATTATCCTTATTGTTATTGTTATTATCATTGACATCATTATCATTGTGTGTAATTGCTGTTATCATTACTGTCATTATTACCATTATCATCATCATAATTTTCATTATTATTATTTTCCTTATTATAATCATTCCTGTTATCATTATTGTCGTTATCACTATTGTTATTAGTTTCATTTACACTGTCATTGTTATCATCACTATTGTTATCATGATAATAATCATTACTATCACTATTATCATTATTACTATTATTATCAATACAACTATCATTATTACTATGATTATCATTTATATTATCATTATTATTTATATCATTATCATCATCATTATCGTTATCATCATCATTAGTAGTATGCAGTTACTAATAAGATTGATATTATCATCATCATTGTCATCATCATTCTTACAATTACCATTTTAATTACTATCATTATTATCATTACTATTATTATCATTATTATCATTATTATCATTATTAACATTACTTCTACTAACAGTACTACAGCTATTATTATCATTATCATAATTACTATGATTACCATTATTATCATTATCCTTACTGATACCGTTATTATCGTAATCATTATCATTATCGTTATCATTACCATTATCAATATTTCTTGATCATCTTAATTACTTCATTTTATTTATCTTATCTATTATCAATTTAACAATTATCATCTTTATTAGCATCATTATTATCATCACTATTATTTGATAATTGCTAATATCATCATCATTATTTCTAATATCATTATGACTATCATCATCATAATTATTGTTATTATCATCATTATCATCTTTACTATGATCATCCTCATCATCATCATTATCGTTATTTTCATTATTATTACTTTTACTATCACTTTTATTAATTTCATCTTTATATACATTATCTTTATCATTATTATTATCATTATCATTATTTTTATCATTAATATCATTATCATTATTTCTTCATTATCATTTCTGTCATCAATTCATTACTATAATCATAATCATTAATATCAAAATCATTACTACCATCATCATTACCTTTATTATCACCATCATCACCATCGTCATCCT